>JAKLMY010000092.1:0-99627 GCA_022814645.1 Ganoderma meredithae | reverse complement strand
GCCCCGAGCAGGACCCGCTGCAGACCGTTGCAGGGAAGATATAGGATCGGACGTCGCGTCCACCGGGCGAGCATCGCTATCGGAGCGAAGAGGAGAAAAGGGTAGAGCGCATATCCTCCCATCTCCTGCCGAGTTTACAAGAATCGCGGTGGATAAGGAGTCGCGATTGTTTAATTGAAGCGTTGGAGAGCAGGTGACGCAGCGAAGAAACCCACCTCCTCGTAGAGCCGGTTTGCACAATGTGTAACGCAGCGGACCCAGTCGTCCGCGTTGGCCGTAGGCAACAACGCATCGCGCATCGGCATCCCGTTCATCCCTGTGGCCATCACAATTGCGGCAGATATCCAGGTGGTGTCGTCCGCCCATAGATTGTCATGCCACCAGACCACCTTTTGCCAGAAACTGCCGGCGCTATAGGCGTCTGGGGAGAGGACATGCCAATAAATCCCGTCAGCGGCACGGCGACTGCCATTTACTCACCATCACGCAACCTCAAGCAAGGAAGGTCCTTCTTGAGTTCTTGGATGTGCGCCTTGACTTTCCGGCGAAAGTCGCTGTCACCGTCGTTGTACTGCAGAACCTTCCTCATCCGGTACGCGGCCAGCTCGATAACGAGGCGGTCCTCGTCGTTGTATATCATGTTGTGCTGCATAAGCAACCCGTCCATCCCGAGGGAGAACATGGTGCCGAAGACGATGTAGATCTCGGATAGCCGCATGGAGGTTACCCGCAGGCGACGCCGCAGCGGTCTGTGGCGTCGGTAGTAGCAGTGTGTGGCGTAAGCTGCCCCGCAGAGCGCGCCGGGTACGAAGGTTAACCACTGCGTTCACGATGCCAAGGAGTTAACCGATTAGTTACTGCAGATGAGCAGGGCACTGGACTTACTGGGAAACGTCGCGCCTTGGGGTAGTTAGATGGGTCGAGTTCAATCTGCGGGTCGGACGTGGGAGCCCTTGTCGAGCTCATATCCTGGTATAAGTCGGAGGATATACTTGACAATGCCGGGGAAATCCCCCTTAAACAAGATGCGAAGTATTCCGCGACACCCATACTGGCAAGCCGTGGTCCTGAGCAAGCTGTAGACCAGCGCCAGAAGTCCGACTGCAGTGTCCTGGACCGTGCGACATCCTCGCGGCAACTGGTCGGAATTCGGGCCGTTTTATATGAATACAAGGGACAACATGAAGATCTCGGGTCCTATATTCCCTCTCCTGCGCCCGCACGCAAGAATGCGGTAATAGCCACAAGCCACTGCTAGGAGGGATCCTACAGTGTCTGAACGCCACTTGTAGGTGCATCGTGTGAGAAAACGCACGCCTATCCAGCACTCCGATGTCACGGTCACTCCGGGTCCTGCCAATATTCATGGCCGCCGTGCTGCACACAATTCTTCCACAACCCCCATCCCAACCTCTGTGCATCAGCGTCGTGGTCCAAGGAATCGCCAGAGATTTCCCACTCGTCGACATGGTCGAAGATTCCCATCTTCTTGTAGTCGGGCTCCTACCTGCCACACCATTTCTGCTTCCACACTGACGAGTGCTCATGATCGACACAGACGCGCAGCTTCCGCAATTGGCGACCGTCCTTGTCGCGCCGGACGAGTGTGCGGGAGAGGATCTCGCAAAACGCGAGCGGGATGGCCCGGACGATGAGATCAAGGTGCGCGAGGCGCGGGAAGAGCACCGGGCTGTCGCTCTCGAGGACGTGGGCGACCGCTCGTGCCAGCTCGATGTGACCGGGGAGGGGATTTCCTCCCCATCGCTCATTGCGTCGTACTTGATGAGCAGCGTCGAGTCGTAGGTCAGGATGTGGAACTCCTCGACGCCGGACAGCGGGAGCACGGCAGGAAAGCCGGTGAATGCCCAGTCGGTCCTGTTTTCATCCAGGGCGCCGAAGTATGCAGCCCTGAGCGTCATGGACAACGAAACGTAGCATCCGCAGAGTGTGACTTCGAGCTCTGCGAAGCCGAGGGACACATCCAGCGCTAGGTGGGGCATTCTGCGTGAGGAGAGGGCGTCCAGAATAAGGGGTGTCGACAAGTGGGTCGCTTCTATCACATCGAGGTCAAGAAATGCCGACCTTGGAGTCTCCAAGGCGTTCATGAGGTGGGATAGCATGGTGGAATCCATTTCATAGGTGCGCGCGTTCTGTAAGCGAGGGAGAGCGATGGCTGAAGAGACCGGGATCGGATTCGGGGAGATGCTGAAGTCGCTGGACATAGTATACAATACTTCAAGAGGTTGAGTAGGTCGGAAACACTGAGTCGGCCGATGTAGTCTAGGCATAAATGTGTGAGTTTTGGCAGGATCTGGGCTGGAACGAAAAGAACGTTTTTTAAGAGCATTGCTTTTAGGGTGGGAAAAAAAAGCTAGAGCGCCGGACAACGTCACTGAATCCAACGTGTCGCTGTTGTAGGCAAGGGAAAGAACGCGGAGTCGAGGCATATTGACGACCAAGATAGACTGCAAAGCGGATATGGACTTTCCCGCCCAAACGTCTAGCTCGCGAACACGTGTCCCGTGGTTCCTTATGACGACTTCAAGTGCATTTTCTTCGCCTGAAATGTGTCCACGCAGATTGATGCCTACACCTGAAGAGCGAGTAAGCAGTACCGGAGCTAATGTGCGCTGCAGTTGAAAGTCGGCCTCTGTCCACAAGAAGGCAGCATTGGAAGTGATCGCGCACCACTTGTGGCACACAAGCATCACTGCGACGAGGGGCTTGTAGGAAGCAAATGCAGGGCGAGGGCCTCGGCACTCCGCACGACTCAGATGGAGAGGACGCGGAGACCCAAGATGACCGAAAACCATCTGGAGAAGCTCGGGAGGGAGCCTATTAGCGGGAATAGGGAGAGATTCATTCCGAAGCCTCCTCAGTTGCGTCATGGCTAGATGGGTGTCTCGTTCAAGAGTTTCCAACTACTATCGAAAGGCCTTAAATACGCATCTGCCGGAACTGAGATATTAGATTACGATTTCATCTCTAGGTCTCGTGAGCAAGCAATTTCGTGACATCAGAGAATATTAATCTCTCACTGTATCGATAACAACATTTTGCCGTAATAAGGCAGTAGTTTGTGTCAAGAGTTGCTGCACGGTAGCGGCGATGTTGTTCAAGTGCGTCATCCCGATTTGCAGTCCAGAATTACAATGTGGCAGATACGACAGACTGCTGATTGTAAGCTTTCATAGGTAAAGATGACTGTATGTGTACATACACTGTGGTAGACGTCGCAAAGGAGCTGGGCCTGGGGAGCAAAGACAAGAGCGAAGATGAGGCAATCGCCAAATCTCTCCCGTCATCAGTGGCGCTTAATTTGAAGCGCCTACTTAATCGTCGAACGTGTGTAAGGATACCATTGTACACGTAGTCACATTCTATTAACCTTGGTTCAATGGTTTGGAGTGCAGAAAAACAAGCCTAAGTGTGAAGGATGTACATTTCTAGTTCAATTCTTGAAGCATTGCCTGACATACTCATACTCCGTCCCAGATCAACGTTGCCCCACAGGAGCATCTGACGAGTCGAGAACCTTTCGCGCGATGTAGCCAAACGAGTGTGCATTTGGGAATAGAACCCCCGGCCGGTCGATGTCAATGACCCGGGTTACCACTAACCCATTAATGCTCGCCGTCGGTTCTTCAACAGACACTATGAGAAAGTAACAATCCTATGTTGAGCACGACGCTGCCTCCTGTGAATTTCGTCTTTCGTCTGCTTTTCTACTTCCACGAGTCAAGGTTCCAACCATCCAAAAGGTGAAGGTAGTCCTGATTCTACAAGTAAATCTCTTCATCACTTTCCGATCCCAGACGTCTGACCCCGAGTTTTGCAAGCGGTAATCAAATTTCCAGTTTTCCACTTCCTATACGCCGCTCTGGAACCGACTTTGAACTCCTCGTCGTCCTTTACGCAGCGTGACATGTCAGCGTTGAAAATTGCTCTGGGTCCCCCTCTTCAAGATCTCCTCGATAGGAGCACGGCTCTTGTCCGTTCTGGCGAAGACCTGATTGTCGAGTGCGTACTATCGGCTTCGATGTGCTTCTCACCTCGTTCTCACGTCTCCACAGTCAACAAACAGTACGTCACTCAGTCGAAGTAACTGGAAACTCAAAGGGATCATTGACACCATATCTTTAGCTTGAGGAACTGGAGCAGAAGGCTGTAACATTCATCAGCAACATCCGTCGATGTTACAACTCGTCCTCCGCGCTGCCCATCAATCGACTTCCGCCCGAGGTGCTGCGGATGATGTTCCAATACTTGTTAGCTTCATCGTCCTCCCTCTTCTTGACAGGCTATTCAAGTCACGAAGATGGTCCCTACAAGCGATTGACACGAGCTATGTTGGTCTGCCGCAAATGGCATTCGATCGCCACTCAGACGGCGTCGTTGTGGACCGAGATTGACCTCGCAGCGCGCCCTTCCTCGGCGAGCTGCCTCCTGGAGAGGTCTCGTGCAGCCCCTATTCACCTCCGTGCTAACATCGACGATGGGGAGAACCAGCTTGTCAAATCAATAATGCAGCACCACTGTGATCGAATTTCAGAACTGGACTTGCAGGATCTCTCCAGTGCTCAACCGGAAGCCTACGCCTCTCTAGCCGACATTTCCATGCCAGCTCTTCGTCAACTCACGCTCACGTTTGAACCACTGGGGGAATACTCATCGACACGTACCCATTTTGCCAGACCAGAACACGTGCCCTCACTCCGAGCTCTCCTGCTGTCGGGAGCCCTATGGGTCCCTATCGGAGTCGTGCCGAGTCTAACGCACATTCTTGTGAAGAATATGAAGGAACTAGCCGTTTCCTTGATCTGGAACCTCCTCTGCAACACACCGATGCTCGAGGTCTTCGAGATGTCGTCAAATGCCTGGCTGGCCGTCGCTCGCAGCGTAACCCCTTCCTCTCCGTTGACTCTTCCTCGCCTCCGGTGCCTGACTATCAGCTGTGCCTACACGAATATCGTCCACTACCTCGTATCTCGGCTGGAGCTCCCCAACGTCACCAGGGTGGCCTACGAGTTCCTGTTCACCCAGTCCGGTACGCTTCTGGAACGCCTCCTCCCAGGGTCGCTGGCCTCGCACACCCCCACTCGCGTCACGCTGGTGATCAGCGGCGACTACAGAACATTCACCGCCGGATTCCAAGGGGGCGCCTCGAGGACGACGCTCAGCTACTACAACGCGAGCGACCTGACCACGCCGCCGCTCGAGGAACGCCGCCAGTGGCCATTCACCGTCTTCCCGACCCTCCTCTCGCTCGCCCGCGTCACCACCTTCCGCCTCTCGTCCTCCGTGTGGGACGAGGACTGCCTCCTGCGCCTCGGGGCGCACCTCGGGAGCGTCACGGAGCTCTGCCTCATGCTCGACTCGGACTCGCACCACGACTCCGACAGCCCGAGCCGCTTCGACGCCGCGGCGGCCATGCAGCTCTGCGTCGCCCTCTCCCGCGCGCTGCTCTCTGACGGCCCCGTGGTCTTCTCGGAGCTGCGCTCGCTCGACGTCGACACGGTCGACACGTCGCTGCACTTCGTCGCCGTCCTGAAACCCGCGCTGGCGAAGCGCGACCGGGATGGACGCAGGCTGCAGCACCTCTGCGTCCACGTTGGGGCGCTGTGGCCGGCAGGGTGGCCCAGGGACTTGGCGTATGATGATCTGAAGGTGACGGGGCTTTTTGACCACGTCGATCGGGGGTCTTGCAGGCGGTCTGACTACTCGTCGAGACGGGACAGGGATCGGGAGATCAGAGATGACATTTCGCGCACCCCGGCACACGGATACTGGTGACGTTATAGTTAGTTCGCTGAAGATGCCAGTTCCCAGGACGGGATAAGATACGTTGCTACTACTTACTGGCCAGCTAATATCACGATACGATGTCCCAACTTTAACTCAAAGTCTGGGGAGTCGCTTGTTTATGACAATCGCGCCTCCAGCACCGTGGTTGATGTGGCCGACGCTGTAGATCCGACCGATGGCGCCGCTTTTTCCGGTTTCCTATGCTTCACCGTTAAACAAAGAGTTGCTCGTGCATCTACATGTCGCTGCTTGACATCTCGAATATTCCAAAAGTCCCATCGAAGTAGACCAATGGGAAACGTTGCAATGCATATGTATCCCCGCCGTCCCGTATCCAAGAGCCGCAACGTCCGATCTTCCCCGCCGCCGTCACGACCCATCCGCAGGAGGGTCGTAGTCGATCCCCAGCTCCTCGAACTCCTCGTCAAAGCTGCCGAACAGATCGACCATCATCTGCGCGGCCACGTCCTTCTCCTGTATCCGCTTGAGGTACCAGAGCTCCCGGAAGGTCATAGGCACGTCGACGTACATCCACGCCCCGATGAGGAGCCGCTGCAGGCCGTTCATTGGTAGGTACAGCGCCCGCCGCCCAGACCAGCGCGCAAGCATCGCTAGCGGGACGGAGAAGCCCATGCCCCACCAGACCGCGCTCGATATCTGTTCGAGCTGCCCGTGCAAAGAGGGGGGGAGGGGGGGTGGTAAGTTAGCAAAAGACAAAGAGGTGAATGGAGGGATGCATAATGGCAGGACTTGCCCGTCCAGAACTGCGGTTCGCGAGGTGCGTGGCGCAGATCTCGAGGTCCTCGCGCGGGAGGGCTGCGATGTACTGCTGCTCGTCGAGGGTGTTCAATAGCATGAGCGACCACTTGTCGAACATCTCCTGGCTGGACCAGAGGTGGTGATCCCACCATGCGAGCTTGCCCGCGATCCCCGACGAGTAGTAGCTCTCTATCAGAGTGAACGCATCAGCCGTGTTATTCAATGTTGGTTTTGCGGTCAAGACTCAGAGGAGTCCGGCACGTTAGGGACCAGACGTACCCTCGCGGATCCGCTTGAAGACCTGCGCCAGCCCAGTCTCGACGGTGAAGGCATTCAACACTTTCTGCCCTTCGGGATCGTCCGATAGGCCTGTTGCACGATCGCCCGCGAGGTCGATGATGTGGAGGCGTTTGTCGCCCATGACCGTCTCGGTGTACGCTACCGCCTGCTGCACAAAGAGCATCGTAGAGGTGAACGCGAGGCCATATAATCCGGGTAGCTTGAGCGGTGTAAGCGGCGGAAGACGGCGAGGCCTTTGGCGTCGATAGTAGCGGTGCAGGGCATATGCAGGAGGGAAAACTGCGACCGGCCACCACTGCAGCCACTGTGGCGTTCAACGTTCAAGATGAGCGCTCTGTTCGACGTAGCTCGGTCAAGATGAATACCAAACTTACGGGTCCGACACCGTCCCCCTTGGAAGAGTCCAGATGGCCATCAAGCACCATATTGTTCAATTTATCGTTTCCAGGGCTTGAATGGATGTTCCCTGGAGATACTAAGCTCGTCCTGGTGTGGTCTTGGTCGACTAAGTCGACGGATGACGATGCGTCATTCGTCTTAGGGAATGTACTGTCCTTGATATGTCCATCTGAGGCCATTCGAAGGTGAGGTGTCGGTGATACGAGGAATCTTGAGGAGAAGTTACACAGTTATTTCAGAAGACAAATAGTGAAGTCGAGCATTGAACCATGTTGAACTTCAGCTTCAAGCCTATACGCCCGATGATGAAGCGCGCAGGGCCACCGGCATTTGCCGGTGCCTAGAGCCGCCGCGCGTCCTCGAGGCCTCGTCCTGCCAAGCGTTCGTCGAAGGAGTTATCGGCATCCAGATTCACTTCCTGCCGCCAACTCGTCTCCGCGATGTTAGTGTGCCTCAAGTGGCATGCGGTCGGCTCCCAGGCTGCTTCTCTATGGACGGAGATTGACTTCGCACATCAAGGCGCACTAGCTCCTGTGTTGCTTACCCGTTCGCTAGGTGCACCCATTCGTCTATGCGGACGCCTCAACGTCGACAACATGCTTTCAACAGTCATCGCGGACAACAGCGCGCGTATTTGCGAACTAGACCTCTGGGTGGGGCTCGAGCTTCCCCAACCTGCATCCATCCTCCAATCAATCATGGCAATTGACATGCCTCGAGTCTGGGTTCTTTCCCTGGCCTGCACAGTTTCCTCTAGGGAAGATGCAATCACAGTGGCTTCAGACCTTACCGGCGCACCAACAAGACTGCCAGCCTTCGAGGCAATGCTTCTGGAGAGTTTCTCTTCGTCCCCACCCATGCTCTACCACGGCTCACACACCTGCATCTCGCCTCACTACACAAAATCAACCCATCGAGTATACTCGACCTCCTGCGGAACACCCCTGCCCTTGAAGTGCTCCACATTGTAAGATCGAGCCAAAACACTAACACTGCTGAGCCGCAGAACTCGGTTACATCTCCCTTGTTCTCTGTGTTCCTGCCCCACTTGCACAGCATATACGTAGGCTCCTTGACCTTCACCACAGTACGCGACATAATGACTCATTTCGAGGCTCCGAACCTTGCCATTGTCAGCCTTTCGCCCATCTTCGCTAGGACCAGAACGCTAGCGTCGAATCCCCTCATTCCGGGCTCCCTCGCCGCGCGCACGGTCAACCGCGTAGCAATCAACGTCACCGGCAAATTCGAATCCCTTCGCGCCTCATTCCATGGTCCTGACCTCTCTCTGTCGATCAGCATCGAGAGTGCATATAGCATGCGAAACGCCATGGAGATAACGAGTTGGGCGTTCGAAGACCTCCCGACGATGCTCCCGCTCCACGGCGTCGAGGAGCTGCACTTCCAGGCGCGGCTGCGGCGCATCAGTCTCGGTGTGACCTTTCTCCTGCGCATCGCCGTGCGCATGCCCGCGGTCTCGACGCTCGTCATCAAGTACGACGAGCGAGCTCTCGACGGCAGCACCGACGCTCCCATGGGCCTCACGCGCGCCGTCGCCGCCCTCCTCTCGCGTGACCGGCACGGGGGGTATGGCGCCAACTCGGACTCGGACGGCCCAGTGCTCTTCCCGTGCCTTGCGCACCTCGAGCTCACTGTCGAAGCCGTACCACAGGGGTTCTGCGAGCTCCTCGTGCCCTCGCTCGCGCAGCGCGCCCTCGAGGGACGGCGTCTGAAAAAGCTTCGTATCCGGCTGGAGGGTGGGAAGCCAAGGTCCCGCCAGCGGGCGATGAAGTGGTTGGACCAGGCGGAGTCGGGATACAGGGATACGGGCATATATGGGCATGTCGATTCGGTCGAGATTGACGATGAGGAAAAGACAAGGCGCGCAGGCGAGAAGGATGGCGAGGAGCCTATGAGGAGGTTGGGATAGGGGGAGTGGACGGATTGTGTGCGCAGCCCCCTTCCCATGATTATTGGTGAGAGCGACTCGTGCCAGTGTAGTAGAATGGCGGGTGGAACCAATGGCATGTCTTCTGACTGTGAATGGTGGTGTCGTCGCTGAGGTTCTGGTGCTCAATCCAGGAGAATGTCAATTGTTGGCAAGGGAACGTCTATACCACGCCTGGCTCGGGTACGTGTGACGCGGCGAGACCCCTCTATTGCGCCTGCGGCCATGCAGTATCAAATGGCTTTGACGAGGATTGCCAGAAATGGCACCGACGACCGCAGAGATTCTCGTTTACGCCAGAACTCGCGGAGATAATGGAAACCAAACCAAAGAAGCCCCCTTTTCACCACCACTCAATCGTTGCTTCCCCATTCAAGTGAAGCTGGAGCCCGGTCAAGACCAATCTGTCAACGCTAGCATCGAACCACCATGCAGAAATTTTGACACCATTTACTGCGACTTCGGTAGGCTGCGTCTGCGCAGCACCCAGGACTGTGAGCTAATCAAGAGCTTGGTCAATGACGAAGTTCCCGGAAGGATGAATCGACACGACGCACTTCCGAGCCTTGATCGTGAGCTTCGTGTTAGGCGTAGGAAGCATCGTCTCCCCATCGTCGACGTAAGCTGTCCCGAAGGCGGTTCCGTCTGCCGCCTGTGCGACGAGAAGAGAGGGAGATCATCCCGGCATACAGAAATGAGATTTGCAATCACAATACACCTCCTGCGTTGACTAAATGCAGAAGTGAGCATACCATGCTCAGTGTTTACAACGAGCCTTAGTCTATATACGGTGTGAGTCGGACTGGGCGTTCTTGATTTCCTCCAGTGGAGAACGTCCCTCATACGCGGGTGGCCGCTGGGTGTAATCCGGTGGCTCGTCGATGAACTCGAGAGCCTCCTTAACGATAGCAAACTCGTCGCCGAACACGTCGGCAGGTCGAATGGGCGTCCCGCAGCTCCATGACGAGCCAAAGTTCGGCACAAATCCTTGCTTTCCGCCCTTGGACGACTGAGACTCAGTACCATACACGCGCCGCTGGGGCATATCGCTGATGGGGTATATGGGTGCCTTCGGGCAGTCCTCGCATCGGAGGCGGTCACCGTTCTCGCTCTTCTGCACCCCAACTCGCGGCTCGCTGTCGTCCCCACAGTCGAAGACTGCATCGGCAAACAAGCCAGGAACGAGCTGAAGGAACGCCTGTCGCCAATGTTGGTATACTTCGGAGTCTCGTCGTACTGCAGGCTGCAGGCGTGGTCGACGAATTGGGCGAAAACGTCGTCGTAGCCTTGGCATAGCGTGCTCCCGGTATGCGCATAGACGATCTGCAGGACTTCATCCTGCGTCCTAGCCTCGCTCCAAAGGAGGGTGCCAGTGAGGAGTTTGACAAGAATGTACGCGATGGACTCAATGTCATCGCGGCGTGATGGAGCTGCACAGAAGTACAGAGATGTGAGCCACTTGCTGGATAAAGAAAACAAGTCGGAAGGAAGAGGGCTCACTGTGGCCCATGTGGATGTTGCGGCTGGCCAGGTGCAAGGTGCCTCTGAAGCCGACCTCCACCTCTTCCAGGAACGGTTTCCCAGTCTTGGGGTCGATGCACGGCCGGGAGAGTCCAAAGTCGATGAGATGGAGTCTCCCGCCCTTGCCTTCAGACTGGGATCCAAAGACCAGGTTGCGAGGCTTGACGTCGCAATGAACGATGCCCTTGTCGTGGACATGTTCAATGACGTCGAGCTACCGAGGCCATATTAGTCAGGAAATGGCATCGGCAACGTGATGGCAATCATATTTACCATCTGGTACATCAGTATAACCAGGTTACGTAGAGTCAACCTGCCCACCTCTGCCGCTTCGATGGTATTCTCGAGGCTGCTCTCCAGACGCTCCATTACTAGATACTCAAAGTACTGTGATCGTCCCCATCCTACTACTTTCGGGATACTAGAATGTCCTGAAAACGCCTTGCATCAGCGCCACGAACCTTTGCACAGGTTAAATGTGGACACACCCTGCAAGAGCACAAGAGCGCAAGCTTCGTGGAGTAGCATAGGGTGTCGTATATGGTTGCTGACTGGTCCTTTCTTCACTGCAAACACACCCCCGACGTATTCGCTGCGTTCCGCCATGGTCACGATCGTGGCTCAGACCAGACCTAGTGACGCCCTGATTAACTTTTGTGGCGTGGAGAATGTTAGATAGATGAACTGACCATGCCGACCCGAACCAAGGAGTTAAGAACCGTAGCTAATCCTCATCGTCACGAGAGCGGAGAGTACTGTACTCTATGAATAAGAAGAGGGTGAAAAGGGCACGGTCGCGGAGATGGAGAAAAATGGTTGGGAGTCACGATGACGCTCTTGATGCCTCGGGCCCGGAGGATGGCACACAAGCGATATCCATGCGTCGGCCTCTACTGCACCGCAAATGTGACGACGCCGGGTGTCCTGCTCTGAGCCAGCACGCAAGAGCGTCCGGGCGCGAAGGACAGGGATAGGGTCTCCCGATTGCAAGAGGTACAACTTGCTTGAAGAACGCTGCCAGTGCCAACTCGGAAGCTACGACGACGCGGTCCTTAAGTACGTAGGGGAGAGGCGAGATCCACGCCTTGGACGACGTAGTAGCAAAAACGTGCTCGAGCCAGCGTGATAAACGGAAGGCAAGCAAGATGGGAAAATTTGAAAATTGAAGGGGTGACTAAAGGCGGGCGAAGGAAAACCTGAGTGTACGGAAAAGGAAAAGGGAGCGCGCAAGAAGCGCGTATCTGTTACAGCAAACATACGCTACTACTTCGTCACTAGCAACCTGAAAGCTGATGCTTTGAAGGCTACTGTTCAAGACACTAAGGAATGGCCTCTATTGACCCATCTCCATCTAGCGATAGTGCTGGAGATTCACCGTACCGCGAAGCCCATGCCGTACATTAAAGTCGCCTTACTTCACACCATTGAGAAAGCTCAGAGCCTTCGTTTTATAAATCCAGCTTCATTGCGTGGAATGTGGCCTCCTAGAGCACTGGCGTATGGGAGAATGGACTGGAGGCACAGTTCTATCCCCAGGTCCCGGTTGAGCCCCTCCATTCTTGTACCGCTGTACACACCTCCCAAATGTTCACTCTGATGGTCCCGCATCTTTCAAGATGTATTTCACTGGCACAGTGAGATCGGAAAACTTTTAAGTATGCATAAGCCCGTGCTACGGAGACCAATCCGACCTTTTCACCGCCATTCAATCGTCACGGCCCGGTTCAGGTTGAGCGTGAGCCCGGTCAAGACCAATCTCTCAACGCTACCATCAAATTGCCACGCAGACGTTTTCACGCCGTGGACCGTGACCTCGGAGGGCTGCGTCTGCGCAGCCCCCAAGATGATGACCGAATCGAGAGCCTTAGAGATGTCGAAGTCCCCGGCAGGATGAATAGACACGGCGCCCTTGCGAGCCCTGATCGTGAGCGTCGTGTTCGGCGTAGGAGGCACCGTCTCCCCATCATCGATGTAAGCCGTCCCGAAAGCGTATCCGTCTGCCGCCTGAGCAACGAGAAGGGCGTACGGGCCCTGGCGCGTCTCCGCAATCGTGTACGCCGGCTGCGCGTGCAATAGGATGGCAGATCCATCACGAATGTGGACGTTGATGTGCCCGAGCGGCGCGGCAAGCGTCGTGTTGGCGGATATGGAAGCGTCAACGACCTCGTGTGTGTACCAGTCGCGCCAAATGACGCGGCCTTGGCCCGGGAAGATGCCTACACGGAACCTCCAATCAGAAAAATATGTAGGAGTTTGAATTCCAAACGCTTTGGATACTGACCGTCTACCGTGGAGACGTTCGGGGTGAGAACGGGCGTAACAAGCAAGTCTCGCCCGATAAGATATTGGCGGTCGACTTCGAAGAGCTCCGGCTCGTCGGGGAACTCGAAGAACAGAGCTCGGATGGGGGGACTTCCATAGAGTGAAGCATTGGCGAACAACGTGTACTAGATTGCAGCGCAATAAATCATGGAGATACGCGGTCAGCGAGAACCGGACAATGCGCCCGCACCCCGGAAAGGTGGCACGTACCCAGTAAGGGAGCAGGCTGTAGCGGGCACTGATGGCGGTGCGGGAAGCAGCCGCGACGCTGTCCCAGCGATACGGCTCCTGCGAGAGCGCGCTCCGGACGTTATGGTTCCGATAGAATGGCAGGAACGCGGAGAGCTGCATCCAGCGGTTGCACAGCTCTTCGTCCGTGTTTCCCTGGAACCCGCACGTGTCCGCGCCGACGAACGGGATCTGGTACAGCTGGAACTGCAACACGCCCTGGATGCTGAGATACATGTACCTCCACTTGCTGATGTTGTCGCCGAGCCAGTGGCCCGTCCACCTGCCCGAGCTCGGGAACGTGGAGCGGCTGATCATGAACGGCCGCTTACCCGGGTGGATGTCAAGCAGCGCGCGGTGCGTCGCCTTCTCTTCCATCAGCCCCCACATGTTATGCACGTCGAGCTCCACCAGGCCGTTCGCATGGGTGGCGTTCGTGGACACGGTATGGGTGGACAGGAACCCGTCCGCTACGGGGTTGCGGGATGGGTTAAGTGTCGCGAAATAGCAAGGTCAGCCCACACACCGTTGTGGATGGCGTATGGGGGGCTGTTCAGGTTGACACCGGGCTCCGCCGCTGCCCCGAGGCCTCGCTTTGCAAGTGCACCCGCTGCACTCGCATTTCCATACGTCAGGGTGCCGTTGATGGTAATGTTCCCGCTCGGACCCCAGATCGTCGCGTTGTACCTAGCAATTGGCGCACCCGACGTCAGAGGCAATTTACAAGGAGCTCAGGGCAAGAGCGCCGGGCAAACCACACGCACCCCTCCGGATAGTCTGTGACGAGGTTGCCTGGCGTTCCGGGGAAGAACTGCGTCGGAATGGTTGCGGCCGTCAGATTGGCACCCGTTCCGCTGCCGGCGCGCCAGTTAAGCGTTAATTAACGCGCGAGGGGGCGGCGGACGTAACGTTAACCTACCACGAACCGATGCAGAACGAGGACGCCTCGTTCATGTCGAGCCATATGCCGGAGTAGTTGACGCCGGACTGCGACCAGTTCCGGAGGGCCTCCGTCCAAAACGCCTGCGTGTTGTTCGCGAACCAGTCCGGGAATACCTGCAGGAAAAGGCAACCCGGTCTGCGTGCTTGGGACGCGGACGGCGGAAGCGGCAGGGAGGTTACGTACGGTGTATCCTGGCCACACCTGCCCGAGGTACTGGGACCCGTCCGGGTTCTTGAGGAAAACGTCACTGATCGACAAGGATGCACGCGGTAAGCTGATTGCGCGATTGTATGTGGCGGAAGGCTCACGCACAGCTCGGTTCCCCTGGTGTAAGGGTCGTACTGGGGTGCATGCATACGTCAATCGCGGGGACGTGCGGAAGCATCGAGCTTCGTTTACGTACCACATCGGAATCATTCACCAAAATCGCGATGGCGGCGTCGACGATGGGAACGTAGTGCTGCTGGCTGGCTGTCTACAAAAGGTTAGACACGGCGGTACCCCGCCCGTGAGCGAGCGTGTCGTGCGGGCGATGGGGGATCACGCAAGGAGAGGGCGGGGTGGGGCTCTCACCAGCTCATCCACGAAGGCCCGAACTTCGCCGGCGGGGAAGCTGACAGGGTCCGTTGTGAAATCTCGTATCGCATGGTAGAGGTCGATGTCGTTCCACATGACCTCCAGCGGAATGTTCGCCGCACGCATGTTCACCACTTGATCCCTGGTATCGTTGATGTCGCGGTATCCCCACCGGGACAGCTGAAAGCCGAAGCCCCATGCGGGCTGCCATGTCGGCAGGCCGATGAGCGCACCGTACTGCTCGATCACCTTCTGTGGGCTTGGGCCCGCAAAGAAGTAGAAGTCGAGCGTGCCACCCAGCAGGCGGTACTCGATAAGCGATACTGGGGAGGCGGGCGGCGTCAGGAGGAGCACATCAGACCCCGCGGCACTACGAGAGAAGCAAAGGCGTATGTCAGGTGTGTCAGTCGGGGTCCCGACGTGTGTGTCAGGGAGCACTCGTACCCGAAGTGAAAGACGCCGTGGGATTTCGCGCGCCTCGAAGTCTCGTCATAGCGGTGTTCCAGGTAGATGGGGTGCGAGCCATACCTAAGCGACAGGTACACGTGAGTTCAAAGTTAGACTGTCAACAGAAAAACTTACACATTCTGATCTATAGGGTCCGGACTGTCTCGTGCCCATAGGGTTTGCACGGTTCCAACCCCGCCATTCGTGCCAATGTCCCTCCGGAACCCGCCGCTGGCAAGTACTTCCCCAAGTCCGTAGATATTCGCACCGAGAGGAAGCGCAGACGCTAGTTGCAGGTATTGATCCTCAAAGACGAGTGGGAAGCCATCCAGGGCGGTACTGTTATCGCTGGAGATGATTGGTGTGATGGGTGTCGGAGGGAGAGAGCCTGGACGTGTGTCGAACAACGGCTGGGCGTCCGGGTCTGATCGTCGAGTGATCCAGAACGAGAACGGGCTTGGCTCGTAATGAAACTCAAGGTCAGATGTCGTCTTCAGCGAGGGATCGCTGTCAGCCGCAGCAAGTGAAATTACACCAGGAGGAATGGTGAACTGTATGTTTTCGGTGTCGAATATGTTCACATGAAGCCTAGATGGCCGTAAATGAGTCAACCGGAAGTAGACGAACTGGCAGTTGTCCTTTACCGTGTCGTCGTCTCGTAAGTGACCTCTAAGGTCAAATTCGCAATGTCACGTCCGAACGCATGACAAGCAGGTCCTGCAAGGGACAAACGAGCCATTAGGCCATTCTTGGTCTCCAACAAGGAAGACAGCGCGTATCCTGTAAACCGCTTCAGAAATTATAATCCAAGAGCAACATCGAGTCATTGATAGATCCATAGAACACCACGCGGCGGAGAAGTCTCGCCATAACGGCATTGTGACGTCTGCAGCCCGCCACACATGACGTGAAGACTGCCACCTCACAATCAGAATCATGCCCGTATTCTACAGATGAAGAGCCGACTTGCGCTCCGAAAAGCCCGGATAACGAAACTCCGTGACTAGCCACATGCTAGAGAAGCATTCAAGAACATGCGAGCGAAGCCGCGATCCGAGGACTCCGGCCGCACGTTAAGCTCATCCACCAGCGCTTCATTTCAAGGCCACAGCGTCCGTCAAGACGGCGGCACGCTAGCGATATGAGCGGACAAGGGGTGCAAATTGAGTTTGGCAGAAGGGGATTGGACGCTTAGCCAGAAGAGACGTTTCTGCAGACAGAATCGTTATTTCTGATCCCAATCCTTAGAAGATGCTGCTGTGGGCCCATCTTTTTTATGCTTTTCAGCTAAGAAATCAAACTGAAATCATGTTTGTGTGTTCTAGTAATATGCTGTCAGCCCGGAGCGGAGGCTCTATGCCTTACTCAAAACCTCAGCAGAATCGGTGTTGGTATGAAAGGTCAGACCACCAACTAGTCAAAGCGGTCAGAGTCCCCGCGACCGGGGACCCGGGAACCCTGCCTGCAGAGCCTCCTGGGCGCCCAGCACAGCATACTTAATGCTCTTTACTGGCATTCTACATCTTCATCAGGGGACTCACCGTCGCACAGCGAAGCGGGTCACCCCGGCTAACCTGGCGGCGCCGACGCAGCAGAATACTGCCTCGTCTGGGAGAAGACGCCCCATGGCCATCCAATGATGTCAACCGCGCCCGAGAGAGAGGAAGGGGTACGGGCACAGCGGTAACCTCCACATGCCCGAATGGAAACTGATAGCTAACCCTGGCCCCTTTCGCGTGTTCTGCTAGGGCATCGTGGGCGATCATTATGGGTATTTCGGGAACATGCACCCAACTCAACTTCTTTCTCTCCTCGACAGCCTGGGCTGGCTCCTTCGACATGAGATGCTAACGCAAGTGGTCAAAGGCGCCAAAATGAGTCAGACCGGTTAGACCGGTTCCTATGGACGAAAGAACGAACTTTCCGCCACAGCGAGGAATGCGTCGCGAAACGATGAAAATATCCTACATCTATCTCATAAGAGAGAACTCTTTGGAAAGACGCCCTTCCTTATGGAGAATTGGCCTATGAGCCGTCCTCAGCTCCAGATTGGCGCCTTTCCAGGCCTTTCCGTCGTCGTGAAAGTTTGATGAAAGGGTCCAATTCAGAAGGCTGTCCGCAAACTGTGCGTTGTGAGGAAGCGTTGCATGACAATTCTGCGTGGAATAAGAGGCCAAGATGACGTCGCAAGGTGACAGATCATTTCGTCGTGGCATTCCCACAACAGCTTTCCCCATCAGAACTCAAAGGAGCGAGCTAGTCGCCTTGTGTCACACCCACCCACAGAACGCCGCCGGAACTATCAGTCCAGGGGGATGGGTATGAAACAAGGCTGCTTTCCACCTCCCATGTCCAAAGCAAAGGATAAAAAAACGTATTCTGATCTTTTTCGCGCTATCCTTAACCGCAATGCAAGTCCGAATTCTCTAACATGCACCCCGCGAACCAAACATACGGAGCACAAATACCTGCTCTGAAGAACCCGCAAGTACCATATTGTGCGCGGACCACCAGGCTCTGAGTGGTTGCCCGTACGACGATTCGAGACAAAGAAGGAATGGCCAATCGGTGAAAACGCAGCAGGCAGCATCGAAGGACTCACCTGGGCATGACGACACATTCAGAGAAGGCACGGTGTCGCTCGTGCTTCTCTGGAGTAATCTTCGTTCGAGATTTGACGGTTCTCGCGCGAGAACGCCCAGCCCCGAGAGCAGGTTGGCGGTGAGCAGGCCTAGGATCGCCAGCATGTCGTTCGATGGTCGCAAGAACGAGTAGAGAGGCGAGGCGTCGCCGAGAAAGACCCGAGGGTGGACTTTATACCGGCGGAGGTGAAATTTTCCTAGGATAGGCGTTCGAACGTTGATGTAGGTCGAGGTCCAAGAAGAGTTTCTAGTGCGCTAGGGCCAGCAGAAAACGTAAGACCCGGTGTCCCCTGAGGCTCGGCGAGAAAAGGCGAGGTCGCATGACCGCGAATGTCGTAAGCGGACTGGGGAGGCGCTAGAGGGAAGACGCACAGAGCTGGGTTCCTGCGGGTGGTCGAGCCGATGTTAGAAATCGGAACTGGATCCAGACAGGAAGATAACCTTCAACTACCGGACAATACTCGTCGTTGCTTTAGGAGTATCCCCAGACATGTTCGAGCTGGTGGCAGGGCAGGTGACACGTCACGAAGCCTCCAGGAGCAGAGAGAAATTCGAAACGTAGATAAGTTAAGTTCAGCAGCAAGTGCTGGCACAGTGGGTGGAATCGAATGTCGTAAAGAGCCATTCGGATCAGATTGGGAGGGGGGATGGCGGAGGAGAGGCTGGCGGTGGCGATGCCTGGCTGTGGACGCTCGGCTATTTCCGCTCCACCTCCTGAACATTGTCATCGGGCACAGCCCCCGGTGCTGCTGGTTGCAACAACTGTCCGATGTTCCCTGTCCACAGGGACCACGGAAGGAAAGGCTAAGCCTCGCAACCCTGTAAGGCATACTAGGCTTCCGCCGCCACTTCAACATTTCAATCGGGGGGAACTTGGCCCGCTGTTGTTTTGAGATTCCTGAGGACGCGTAGCTCGGCTTTTCCTCGGTGGGCGTCATAATCGTCCCATATTCCCTTCACCGTCCAATAATCCCCTTACCATCCAGGCCCACCGTTCCATACCATGGACGACGGCTTCCGGATAAGGGGCCTTTCTGCTTGCGAAGGACACCCCCTTGCTTCTGTACACACCGTAAGTCCTGCTCCATTCTCCCGAGTTTCCTCCTCTCTGGCCGCCGTAGTCAACATCTGGATTGCCTGGTCTGTCGATGGTCCTCTGAGCCTCGAAGGGGTAATGATGTCCGTCCTTTCTCTCCTTCTCGATGATCTCGTCTCTACGCAGAACATCCGGCGAGATGGTAGCCGGTGCACTACCTTCGCTTTCTGCGAAATGTCGCAGCTATCCGGGGATTAAACACCACACATGCGTGCCCCTCGACAACCACTGGGGGGGGTTCTCCATATCTGATCTATTGCCTTTTGCAGGACTAGGTGCATCGTCTGCTAGAAATCAGGACGCCCGAAAACTGGTACCCTATCGAATGTCGCAAGACAGGATCTGATGGTTATTCTCCGCCCTCTTTATCCACCCACCTTACGTGTCGGTCCTCTCGCCGGCCCCGTTAAAACTTTGTTTCGTCCATCACGGCCTTGTACCCCCGGGGGTGCGAGGGGGTGCACTCGCCTTTTGCCCAAAACACAACCTCGCATTTGGGAACCCCTATGCCCGAAGCCGCCAGGCATAGCTAGCGTGGACCGTGTCGCACCCGACCTGCCATACCCGCCTTCTCCGAACTCACGTCCACATGCACCTCACCCGACCGTCGCACGAAGGCCCATCGTCCCTCATCGTCTCTGCGGCCTCTGATCCACCAAGGCCCGATAACCAACCAACCAACCCAAGCCCTGCTCGGTCCGCTGGTCCTCGACGTTCGCAAGCCCACGTCCACCGGAAAACGTCCACGCTTCTTCTGATGCAGCAAAGCCAATCCCTCCGCGGGGTCTACTTCCCCCGCACGAAGCCTGCCTGTCTGCCCCTGCCGCCCCAGACTCGTCTCTCACTCTCGCCAGACTGCGCAGAGCTCAGGCTCGGATGCGGTCTCTCCCTCGGACCTTCACGCAGCCTATCAGACCCATCTGTCCACGACCACGAACCCCGAAGATGCAGGGTGCGAGATGCCCCCTGCCCACCTCCCTCCCCCCCTTCCGTGCGCCCTTCTCCCGGACAGGACCCCCGCTCCCAACTCCTCCTCCAACTTCTGCCGCATCTCACGTCCGCCGTCAGATGACGCGCGCTGCTCGCCCCGCTCTGGCAGGCATTCCTACGTTCAGGGCCCGTGTGCGCGCCCCCCACCCTTCCGTCCCCATCGCCTCCCCATGTGCCTCTGGGAACCGCCGCGAGTGGCGAGGCGATCCGAACACTGGCAGATGCCTAGACTGACTGCTCTTCTGAACCCTCATCAGGGAGTGCGCGATTTTGGCGAAGGGCGTGTCAGCAGCTAGAGACAGACTCGGATGCATACGCCTTCGTGGGGCTCGGAGGAAAGGCAGTTCGCTCGTATGCCAAGGCACCGGGTGCTTCTAACTGCGAGCGTTGTCCTCGGTTCTCGATTCTCAACGCCCATCCGCTCGTGTGCATGTGCCTCTGCTGTGTGTTCGCCCCGCACATGGTTGGCTCGTCTTTCGACGCCTACAGAGCCCGCCATCGATTCAGCAGTATGTAGTACTACAGTCAAGCGTCTTCATTTCCACGCGGTAGATCCACAAATTTACGAATTATAGGAGATTTTGACCGAGCTGGATGGACGGCAGCCGCCTCCCGGATCCGCAGAAACTCAACTTAGGGCTCGTACTGAAGAGTCATGCCGATGCCGCGAAGCTCAAAATCCCATCAACCCCCTGGTGCCCGCCCTGGTGCGGCCGGACGACCTTACCGGGGCCTAATGGCATCATGTACGACGTCAACCACTTCCTGCCCGATTATCAGGTCGCCCTCCAGCACAAGCTTCGCATCCAGCAATCGGACGTATGTCACGATACTAAGCGCCCGACGATCGTAGTTGGTTACCTGGTTTGGCGACGCCGCGCGAATTCGGAATCAAACATACGGACTTACACTTACAAGGCCCGATGCCGCCTTTGCCACTAGCCGTCTGTCACACACTCGCCGCCGGTAGCTTAGTCCTTAGTACGTATAGTGCTGCCGGCCGTGTAACCCGTCCGTCCGCTGCAGTGTCCGCAAAGATCTGGCTGGGGTGTGCATATCTGTCTCTATATCTTTCCCTAGATCGTCAGACTCACATACACCATATACTGTACCATGCATGCTATGCACGCGCCGCCGTCGCACGTCCATATCCGTCCACATTCACGAGCCGGTGAGAACGCGCGCGCGCACTGCCTAGAGCCCCCGCGCCGAGGTTCCACATCCCGCCTTCCGCTCAGCGCTCAGTACTCAGTCTCCAGCCTCAGCTGTCCGCGGGCTGCGGTGTAACTTCGTATCGCATCGTATCGCATATCGTACCCCAGCGTCTCCGTCCGCACCCCCTCGCACGCCCACACTGCGAACACGGCCTCAGAGCCGGGGCTTGATGAGGTGCGCGACGGACGCGGGGTCGAGGACGGCCTGCGGGTACGGCAGCTGGAACGCGCGGAGGTGCTCGGAGGCGCCGTCGACGGCGAGCGCCTGGCCGGTGATGTAGCGCGCGGCGGGGCTGAAGAGGAACACGGCGGCGTTCGCGACGTCCTGCACGCTCCCGTCGCGCCCCGTCGGCGCCGCGCCGTGGCTCCCACCCGCGCTCGCGCTCGCGCCGTCTTTGGCCGAGAGGCGGTCCATGCCCTCCGTGCCCGCGATCGGCCCGGGGGCGAGCACGTTCGAGCGCACACCCTGGGTGTTTCGCGCGAATAGGAAGCGTGCGAGACAGAGCAGAAGAGAGAGGGAGCGAGGGACCAGGACGCGTAAGTTAGCGGAGTGCATCCGAGCGGGCACAGAGAGAGGCGGCTGGGGTTGGGAGCGGGCGCACTCACGTTCGGGCCTTCCTCGACGGCGAGGACCGCAGACGCTGAAAGGACGCGGTCAGAAGCGGGCGAGCGATCAGGACCCGGGGGGAGGCTCCCACTCACTGGCGTCGACGGCGGCTTTAGCTGCGGAGACGTGAACCTGGTAGGGCGTGGCTGGCGGGCGCAGAGGAGGAGGAGGGAATCGCGGTCAGTCTCGCGGTAGCTTGAGGCGGTGGCGTCACGTACCGCGGTAGTGCAGAGTCGCGCTGACGTGGATGTACGAGCCCCGCGAGGCGCGGAGGTGGGGGAGCGTCGCCTTGATGGTGTTGTACGTGCCGATCTGTGTTCTCACAGACGGGTTCAGCTCGTCGTCGGACGCGTCGCCGCAGCGTGCAGCGTGAGGGCGCGCGCACCGTGTCAATCTCGATGACGGTCCTGAACCCGTTCTCGGACAGGTTGGAGATCGGCGCGAGGAAGTTCCCAGCGGCACCTGCAGCGCGGCGCACGGAGGACGTCAGCTCGGGCGGTTTCGCTGGACGGTGGGAGGGAGCAGGAGGGTGGGCGGTGCGCACCGCAGATGACGAAGTCGATTCTGCCGTATGTCTCGACGGTCTTCGCCACGGCGTCTTGGAGCTGCTTGGTGTTTCTCACATCCGCTTGCAGTGCGATGCACTGGCTGCCGGTTGCAGCGGAGAGCTCCTTCGCGCTGGCCTCGAGGCGGTCCAGCCTGGTCAAAACAGTCATGCACACGTCCGTGAGGAGAGAGACCGGCAGGACCTACTTCCGTCCGACAATAGCAGCCCTGGCACCGTGCTTCATCTAGTCAAAACATGTCCTTAGCGGAATATTGCGGACACGGACACCTTGAGGAAATAGACTGACCACAGCTTGCGTCATGGCCTTACAGATACCGGAGCCGCCACCGGTACAGAAGAGGACCTTGCCCTTGAATATGTCATTCTTGAAGACGGCAGTCGAGTCTACGGTTGGGGGTTCGATGTACGCCTTGGACATGGCTGGTAGTCGGTGGTGGTGTGCCGGTAAGGAATAAGAATAAGAGTGCTGGCAATTGAGTTCCCCGCACCCATCACGGCGGACACTAAGCGCAAGCCCCGGCCTTGTTACAGCCGAGAGCCGGACGGTAGCGCTCAACCCTAACCTGAAGGCGGTGTGGGGACGCTGCCTTATAAGGATACGCGCCGGACCAGGTTTGTCAGTGAAGGCGGCTCATCCGAGTCCACCGAGCGTCGGACATGGCGGACGCTCAGCTACGTGAGCCTCTATCATACGCCCAAGCTAATCACCACCTAACCCGCTACTTCCCTGACTCAGAGAGGTGATCCCAGACCCATGACCGCTGCAAATTCGGATCCATTATGCGGAGGGCAGCACCTCCTTCGCTCGCTGACTCACTCGACGACGCCACGATCATGCTCGCCTCCAAGGTGTTGCTGCCTCGTGCGCGGTTGAAAGTTTGACAAGGCGACCCGCGCATCCTGGGCGGCGGTTTCAACCGTCCAGATCTGGCGTCTCGCTTGACGTCGTCCTCGTCGTCGCGGGACGCACCTTACGGGCAGAGTTGTTTGTCCAACCCCTTGCGCGCCGTCCGCCAGCACGGCCATCAGCTCAACCCATTAATTGCGCAGCCGATTATGAGGCTGTCGATCACTTGTGTGGGCCGCAGGGGTTGTTGGTCCAAGATTCGTATGAAATGCATTGAATGGCGCGAACAGTGGCGAAGCAGCCTCTTGACAGTTCCCACTTTCATCTAGCACTTCCCCACGGCTTGTGGCTATTTCGCGGACGCAAACGAAGGCATGGCAGAACAGGTTTGAATGTAATTTCCTGCGGAGTTGATATGTTCGCTTACCATTCATTTGCCAGCTGGTGCTCTCAGAACCCCTAAAAGGCATCGTGGCGCTGGGTTTCCTTGGAACTCGAATGTCATGGGAGTGTCAGGCTGTTTTCTTGGAAACCAGCTACAGTAACAAAGTTCGCACCCATCTCCCTCGCACTGTGGGAGCTGGAGCTGGCCGCTTGACGATTCAGGAGGCTTCCACCCTAGACAGTGTCGATCGATGAAAGCGCACCATGGATGCCCCGGTGTCGTAACCCCTCTCATCCGCTGACACGCTTATCCCACCGTCGTTCGCTCGGCTGAGAAAATGGTGAGCATTTGCCCTCCCTCCACAAGTTCCCCAAGTTAACATTTAGGCACAAACCCGCGGGTCCTACAGCCTTCACACGCAGTGGCAAAGTATCCTCCTCTTCGACCACATATTCCCAATACAACTGCGCCTGGCTCACACCCACCTTTGCAGGCTGGTTGCGCGAACCCTTACTCGCGAGCGACCCTGCCCGAGGACAGCCGTTAAGGTATCTCTCCCTTGTGCCCACCTCGCCAGACCGGTTGATCGACCCGAATCGAAGTAGGGCCTTATGTGCAGAACGCGCTCTGGACAAGGCGCGCCCACTCTCCCCATCATGCCCTCTCACGTCTCTACGCTCGACGTGACCCGATCGGAGCCATTAGGCGGCGTCTTCCTCTTCTCTTCCTCGTTCCTTCCACTGCGCATTCGCGCGTTGACACTCACCCCCTCGCCCCCTTCCCCCCACGCTTGCCCTTGGCGTCCGAGCCTCTACCCAGGCGCGAGGCGCGGGGGAGGAGGGGGCCAGGGTTCGAAGGCACCCTGTTCCCTGCTCTCGTCATCCCGGGACTTGTTCGGCGAGCGACACCACGCCCGCGCGCACCTTCACCGAGCAAGGGCCGGGCCCGCTTGCGCAATGCGCACACGGACGGTGCGCCCGCAATCTTCGACGGAGCGCGTTGATGCCGGCCCTGCGCCAGCTGAGCGAGCTCGAAGGAGAAGAAGGAGAAGAAGGCGATGATGCGGCGCCGCGAGCTCGCGGGCAAGCGGTCCTTGTTTTTTTTTCTTTCGTTCGCTCGTTCCTTCCTTCCTTCCTCCTGGGAGGGTCCTTTGTCTCATACATGGTGCTCCCCGCCTCCCCACTTCTCTCTGGGAGAGCCGGCACGTGGTGCTCGAATGCCTGAATGGAGCAACTCCGCGGCGGCCATGTCCCCCACGCCTCCCCGTTGCGCAGTGGCCCCATGCGTGCGCCGCTCGCACCCTGGGCCCGTGTGGATCTCAGCCACCACCACAGGACCCAGGACGCGCTGCGCACGCGGTGCAGCAGTCGCAGTAGCACTAGCACCACCGCCGAGTCTGTTACTGTTACTCCACTTATTGTAATGTGCAGCGTGGGCCCTGCGTGCATTGACATCTCTAACATTGACATTGACAGGCCCCGGCCCCGGCCCCGCCCACCACGCACCACGCCCACGCTGCGTCGGTCGCTCCGAAAACGCCGCGAGGTGATCGCGGCCTAAATCGACGGGGACGGCTTCGCGGGGGCACGGAGATGGCGGACATGACGCGTCGACCGCATGCTTGCGCCGCCGTCCCCCGCACCGCCCCACGCGTAACCCCCTCGCGAACACGCGCGTCTCAGATAGCGACTGAGAGCCCCGTGTAGGATCGGAGTCAGTATGCATGTGCGGGGTGCGGGACGCGGGCATGTGCGCCGGCGCCCCGACTCGGACTCGCGTATGGCGGGCGACATGGACCTAGACGTTCTTTTCTTGCTGGAACGCGCGCACGCAGGGCTCGCGACGCTTGACGAGGGACGTGTACGTGGTCGTGTCCGCCCGCTCCCGTGGTCCGCTTCGCGGGCTGCGGGCTCTCGGAACTTCGCGCTCTTGAAATACAATGTAGTCGTGGTCCGAGTCGGACGCTGACTACATACTGTAGTACTGCGACTCTGGCCCTGACACATATTATCAGGCGGGTCGGGAGTCACCTCGACGACGCTCTCTCACCGTCCGACTCACCGTCTCCCCGTGCTCGCAGCTGCGAACAAAGAAAAGAACTCAGCACTCTGTCTGCCAATGGGAGCGCCAGCAGCCATAGGCCTGTGTGTGTTCGAGTCTGCGGCTGGTGAATAGTGGCTCGTGAGCGCCTCGGGCTCGCAGAAGAAGGAAGAAGGTCCAGCAGCGAGCGTCCGCGTCCGCGTTCGGGCTTAATGCGAGGATCTTCGCGGTACGGCGGACGTGGGTCCACGCGCCCGCGAAGCACGGTCGCCACCCGAAGCCAAGGCGCGGCGTTGGCGAAGCCATGGCCACGCGCGCCCGCACCCGCCCCTGCACCCTGCACCCCGCACCGGGCGATCTCCTGGCGGAGGCACGACGCAGCACACGATCAATCATCTTCTTTGTCACCTTCCACCGTCCTCGAGACGTCAATCGCGCAGCGGCGACGCCCTACTACAGTTTGGCAGGCTGCGTGGTGCAGGTGCGAACTGAGAAGAAGGCCCCCTTGGCGAGCCTTCCAAGAATCGGCGTCTCCCCTCCCCGGCCCCGAGCGCTGGCTCGCAGTCACAGATGCAGGAGGCTCATGCTCGGCTAGCTCTCGGACGGGGTGGGGATGCAGTAAGCAGTGCGCCCTCCCTCCCTCTTCTCCCCCCCCACCCTCTTCCGGGGCCCTGGAACACTGGTATGCCCGCTTTGTCGCCGGTGACGGGTCTCGACGAAGGCACGATGCCGTACAGATGCAGGGACGCACAGGCGACGGGCAGGGGCAAGGGGCGGATCCAAGATGTGGCCATTGTGGCTGACGCCCCGGTTTTGCGACTTGCGTCGGCTGGGCTGAGAGCGCGAGTCGGCAGCCGTAGTCGTATGATTGGAAGAGGCGAGCACATGGCGGTACATAACACGACGCGTGTAGGACGACGGTCAGTAGGGAGAGCGAGGCGTGCAAGTGATACATGTTTGCGGAGCGGGGTCCGTTATAGAGCAGATGCAGAGGGAGCAGCGATGGTGAGGGCATGCTCCTCCAATCGGAGGAGAGTATGGAACACATGTAGACGACGACATTTCAGCGAAAGACAAAGCCTGGGCACGCTCCAATTAGTCCGTGCGAGTAGTAGTGTAGCGTGATGTATGGACGAGTAGCAACCTAGAAAGCGAGCGACGAGTCCTCGAGAGATGATATCCAGGCAGAGTAAGCAGGGCACAGAAAGAAGAACCAGAAAAAAACAAATACAAGGCAAAGGAACGCCGATCGGACGTCCCGGCACGCGTGCGCCCCTCGCTCAGCGTCCGCCGAATCTATCATCCCAATACCCCATGTGCGCGCCCGACGCGGAGGCAGTAGCAGCAGCAGTCGACCGCGCGCTCCCGCCCTCCCCGGGCGACGGCTGCAGCGAGTACGACGACAGCGCGTGCGAGTGCGAGTGCATCCCCGACACCCCAGGCCGCTGCGCTCCGGACCGCCCGTACTGGCTCTGCTGCTGCTGCTGCTGCTGCGAGCCCCAGCCCCCGGCGACGGCGTGCGGCGCCGACGAGCCGTACTGCCCATACCCGCCCTGATCGGCGCCCCCGCTCGGCCGCCGGCCAGAGGCGGCGACGCTGCCGGGGCCAGGGAGCGCGGGCGACGAGAAGTAGTCATGCGAGGTCGTTGCGGCGGGGGGCGGGGAGCCGCCGAGGTCCATCGCCTTCGTCGCGGGGGACTGGGTCGGGTAGAAGGCCGAGTTCAGGGTCGGGAACGCGTTCGCGGTCCCAGGCCCGCTGGGGCCGTACGGCTGCGACGTGGACGCGCTCGAGCTGCTCGACGCGGTGGACGAGGTTGCGCTCGACCATGGGCGAGTGGGGAGGGACGGCGAGTATGCCGTGTCGGTCTTGCCGTTCGTCGAGGAGGAGAGCGCGCTGGTCATCGTCGACATGGACGACCGTTGTCGGGCGAGGTTGATGTCGAGCGCGGGCAGGACGGGCCAGTTGCTCGAGCGTGTGGGGTCGGTTCGCGCGGTGCCGCGGGTGCTGTCCCAGAGACCGTGGGTGGGGTGCGCGTTGCTCTGCGTGGGGTACAGAGACGAGGAGTGGGAAGAGTTTTGGTAGAGAGACTGGGATGAGTAACCTGGGGTGAGCGTGCCGACGTCGTTCATGAGGTTAGCGCGAACAGAACCGATGTTACCAGTCGGGAGGCGAGTGGGCTGTCCCGGGTGTGGAGGATGGAAGTCCGAGGAATAAGGATATGTGCATGCAGGCGCGGTCGAGGGCGGGACGCCCTCGTGTGAATGATACATGGGCGACGTAGGGTTGAGTGCGTGAGAGCGTGTGTACTGGACCTCCTGTGGGGAAGGGATCATTAGCGGGTCGTCAGCGTCGACGGGAGATGTGTCCTCGTAGGCTGGATCGTCGGGATCCCCCATATGGTTAGGATCTGAGGGATCGTCGTGGCTCGGCTCCGCCTTGCGTTTCTTGCGCGAGTTGTTCGGCCTTCGGCGGTACACATAGTCGGGGTATTTGGAGTTGAAGTTGTCCTTGAGCTTCTTGGCCTGGTCAAGGTAGAACTTCTTCTCCGACTGTGTATGGATGTTGCGCGGGTGAGCACTCGTGCGCGTGCAAAGACGACGATCGTGCAGAGCATCAACAAACCATTTCCATGGAGCTCCATTCCTTGCTGAGGATCTTGCTCACGTCGCCGGTCCGCATCATCTGGTTGGCGGCAGAAATCTGGGGACGTCGTTTCCGAGCGAAGATCATGAACGCATTCATCGGACGCTTTGGCGTGCCGTCTGCGTTCAACGTCTGGGACGTGAGGGCATGGTACGGGTCTTCTGGGAAGGTTTCGGCGAGCCCGTGGTCAGCCACAACGCCCGGCGAGGGCGACGGAAGAGCACACACGCACCTGGAGAGCTGCCGTCATTGTCTGCGTGCTCCGCGTAGTCCTTGAAGGCTGCGCTGGACTCGGAGTCGGAGGGAGAGCCGTCGCGGTCATGTCGCGCCATGTCCGCCTTGGCGGCTTCGTGGATGGGCGGTTCGGCAACTCCCGACTGAGTGAACTGCGACGTTGAGGGATAGCGACTCATCTGCGCGGGGGCGAGCTGGTGAAGGACCGCCACGATGGACAGCGTTGGGGGGCGAGCGGGGCGAGCAGGAGCAGACGCGAGGACGCGGCGGATGTAGAGCAAGCGAGGGAGGGTCTGGTGAGAGCCTGAAGAGTGGACCCGAGGGTGGCGATTAGACGCTTGTGACGAGGCCTTTAGGCACACACGAGAACAAGGCAGGAGGAGGAGTGCGCAGGAATGGCTGGCGTTATAGCTGGGATGCCTGCTGGAGGGAATCGAGTGGTGAAAAAGGCAACAGGCCGCGTTCTCTGGCGCATTCCGGAGAAGTCACGCAGAGGCCATCGCTGTAGACGAACCCTCGAAACGGCCGGGGAGGGAAGGAATGGGTGCACGCAGCAGGCACGGCCGACCAATGAGCGGCCTGTGCAAGGGCTCAGTGACTGGCGAGTGACCGTGCTGTCCGTTCCAGGCCAGAATACTCGACAGATATCCCCGATTTTTCCACTGCCCGTGGACCCGGATCTCCCTCGCGAGTTTGCCTTTTTAGATCTCGTCCAGACTGACGGCCTCTGCATTCGGCTAGCTTTGATTTCTCTGTCACGAACCCACCTCTTCTTGCGGTCACAGCGCCCACCATCGCCTGGTCCCATGATGGCTCTTACCCAGCACTGGCCATCGGCACAGCGGCCTCGCAAGCATCAGCGGGTGGTCCATGCCGCGCGAATCGTCGCCGCACTGTCCCCGCCGAAACAGGTATGTCTCGCCATCGAGCAGTCTCCACCACCCCCAGCCTCAGCAGCTACAGGCACTAACACGACGAGAGTGATGGTGGGTGCAGTGTCGGTCCGAGCCAGAGGCGTGGCTCTGCTTGGCATTGATTCCCTGCACCACGCTTCCCCTTGTCCCCGCTAGCCGAGCATGATGCACGATCTCAGCGTGAGCGAGGCGGGCTCGAGAAGCAGCCGATCCAGCTGCGAGGGCGACCGATGGCCCGAGGGCGTTCGCCGGAACGGGAGCACAGGGGATCATGCAAGCATGCCGCTATCGGAAGACAGGACCCGCGCCGGTCCAGCGAGAGAAGAGGGCCCTGGAGGCTGGACGATGCGGACGGCTAACCGCAAGTCGTTCTCGTTCTCGTGGGAATCGCTGTCTCGAGGTCGGAGAATCTGCCCAGTGCGGCTGCCATGTCGCGGACCCTGTCTCTCCGCTTCAATCGAGGTGAGCGAATCTATTGACGCAGCCACGTCCTACCCGCGAGTCGCCACAGCAGAGCTATTGTGTGCTTAGCCTGCACCAGATAGCGGGCAACGAGCCACGGCACCAGACACCGGCCAGCGAGCACCATGCACTTACCGGACAATCGCACACATGTCAGCAGGAGGCATCTCGGAGCTGGGGGCAGGCATCAGCCGCATCTTTCCTCGGGCGGCTGAGCGGCTGAAGCAAGGGCGCACGCCCACACGCCTGCGCTCAAATCACGCTGGCATGAGAGATTGGCAGGAAGATCTGGTTCAATGTCCCGCACAGCGTAGTTTATATCGGAAGAATGCTCCCCACCACCTATTCATTCATATTCCTGCCATTCATTCATCTTCATTCATTTCACTCCCGCCGGATCCCAGCCACTACCCAGAAGCCTCCGCCACCCCCGCCTCGGACGACGGTCAGGCTCCGCGACCCGCCTCCTCCAGCGCGCGGGCGCGGTTCCCGCATTCGTTGCCGGGAATTGACAGGAGGCGGCCGCCTGGCGGTCGGGGTTCGCCGCCCTGTGACCCTGCGCTTCTTCGTGATCCCGACCCCCGAGCTCGCGCCGAACGCCGCTGCGCTGGAGCGGGGGGGGGGCCGGGACGACCATGGCAAAGTGGTGCGTGGCCAGCTCTCGAATCCAGGAAATTCAGCGGAAAGTGCGATGCGCGTTTCTAGGTTTTCGCGTTCCTCGTTTCCCTCTTTCGGCGGCGTCCTGATCTTCGATCCCTTACGCTAGCGAGGTCGGTCGGCCACAGCATGGTCACGGCGCGGACTGCGACCCGCACGCGCGGGCCCCAATACCCGGGCACTTTAAGCTCAGTTTGCCGCCGGATCGCCACGTGCAGCGACCAGCAGCCGCGAGTGATCTAGGGCTGATCGAAGGAGGCGAGTCGTCAAGAATGTCGGAGACAAAGTTGCCGTTGTCAATGTCATCCCCAACGTTGAGGTCCGTCTGCCAGGTCCCGCTCGACGTATCATCGCTGCTGACATATCGCACTCGTTTATGAGCGAGAAGACCCAGCGAGGTGATCGGCCGTGTCTGGCATTGTCCAGATGCAACGTAACTAGGTGATGTACAGCCTCGGGTGTTTGCAAACTCGGCTCGCACCAGAACGAGTGAATCTTCTGCTCGCCCAGGGTTCGACCAGGGCGAGCGACCAGCCGGTGTAGATCAGTCGTGGTGGCGTCCTTTCTCTGGAACGTACCACAGCGCAATAATAACGTCACGAACTGACCCAGCTCGCTTTGAGCGCCCCTTCTCTGCTGGGCGCGCCTGACGATGGGTTGAGTGCGTTTTGATCTCGCGACCTGCGCCAGCCCCAATGCCCAAGCTACCCTGCGCGGAAGCCTAGTTGCGTGTTCATCGGAGACCCCCAAATCAGCGTGCAGGGCATCCGAGGGTTCTGCTGACCAGATGATGAGTGTTCCCGAATTCCATCGATGCTCCTGGCTGGAACCTGATGCTGTGATTGCAGGCTTCTGAGGCGCAAGGATATCGATAAGTCGCCTCGCGGCGGGTCCTGTAGCGCTGCAACCCGCGCCCGCTGCCCGAGGCGCTCCAGGGCGAGCTGTTTAAACATGTCAGAGGACGCGGCGGGCCGGGGGACGACGCGCAGCGGAACCTTGTTCGAAAATCGAGATGGCGTCGTTTTCAACGCCAGCGCTGCGGCGCGGCTCGTCGCAGCTCGTCGCGCGGACGTACGCAGCGTCTACTCCGGGCGAGTCGGGGAGGCTTGGCCTTTGATGCTCGCGGCGGTTCGGGCGGGACTTATGAGGAAATAGCGCGTACGTCACCCTCCATCTAGACAGAAGATCCTAGGTTACGTGGTTGTGCCCTCTGGTCGTCGATCGACCACTCAGCGTTCCCGACCAGCGCAGCTCCCGCAACCGACCCCCGGCTAGCCTAAATCCAGTAATGCTCCGTGCGGCCGCCCACTTTGGCAGTCGTGCGCAACCCGGCCATCGCTCAACCACACGCCAGCGACGCGGCAGGACGACGCTGAGCGTGCACGCTGCCAGAATGGTCGACCGCACATCGTCACGCCCCATGGCACTTCCCCGACAGCGGCGGCGATTCAAGGCTTGGCAGAAGCACGCCCGGCCTTCTTTCTGCCGAGATTCGACAAATGATAGTCCGCCCGCGACGCGGGCTGCCCACTCCGCACTCCGCACACCCCCGCCCTGCTGCATTGACGTCCGATGCACGGACGCCAGGCTGGTGGGGGGGGGCCTCTCGCCGCCACGCCTTCTCTCGCCTCGACCGCGCGGTCCGCCGGTCGTCCTCGAGGCCCCGCTCGTGCGAGGCCGCGGGAGACGCTGTCGGTGATTGCGAACACCAGCGACGCGCATGTGATCACGCCCCTTCTCCCGCCCCGGTGTCCAGAGGTCATTTGGCCATGTCGAGTGACGCGGCGGGCGAGTCCGCGAGAAGGCCGCCTCGTGCTCGCGAGCCCGAACGCAGAGTCATGAGGTCCGCGTCTTCCTTCCGCGCTGCGAACGACTGGCAGAGCGTGGCTCGCCCGCTCTTCTGCGTTTGCCACCGCGTGACGGCGCCAGCCCAGTTGGCTGCTGCTGATGTCATTCCGTGGCCTGTGACGGGCGAAAGCCCACCCAATGCAGACCTGAGAAAAAAACACGCCGCGTCACGTTACGTGTTCAAGTTGGCACGTCCGCGCGTGCCCAGCCGCCTGGGGCCTCCTCCGGTGGCTCGAGACGTGGGATCGGCGGTTTGCGGCCACACGGGCGAGCTGGCTGCTCCACTGGACTCACCCTCAGAAGAAGGGGAGGACGGACGAGCACGCACCGCACGGGGAACTTAAGGCACGCGCTCAGGTGCTCAGCAGGTCGACAGAGCTCCGGGTCGCAGATAGGAGGGAGTCCACGGATGCGTCGTGATACGTCCTCGGCCACCGACGATCGCGAGGTTTGGCAAGCGTTCGCAAGCCTGGAGCACGCAAGCGACCTTCCACGCACGTCACGCCGGGAGGACGAAGGACGGGAAGAGGGGGGCCAGGCACGCGCGGCGGACGTGCCACAACACGTACCCGCATGCAGACTCCCTGCGATGCTTCACGGGAGCATTGTATGGGATTCTGCAGGGCAATTATGGCCTTTGTCTCTCCCGGAACGCGGGGGTTGAGAACAGGCCTTCTCATTGCGGGCGGGGAGCGCGAGGTGGATCCGGTAAGTACTCACCAGCAGGTGCTGCAAGGCCTCGGGACAGGACGTCACGGTGGCGCTTGTGCCAGGGAGAAGCATGATCCTGGGCCTCGTACTGTCCAACCGTTGCTCTCGGTTTCGCGAGAAGCCAGGTTGGGTGGCCACGAGCTTCTTCTTTTCCTGCACGACCGGGCCCCCAACGACTCCGTCTCGCGCCCAGCCAGCACATCTTCACGCCGGGCCCGATACCATGGAGAACAGGCCGCACAGCTTGACGACGAGCAGTCGTGCGTTCTAACAAGTGATAGACTAGGAGGCCGGGCCCGCTTCCATTCGGCGCGCTTTACGGCCACCATTCTAAATGCCAATGTATTTAAGCAGGGAGCTTGCCGGGGAGGAGATTGACGGTAAAAGTGAATGGGCGTACCATATCGAACCTGGGTGGCTTGTTGCCGGAACGGGTATAGGTGGACGATCGGAAGAGGGTTGCATCCCGTGCCCACTGCCTATGACGGTGGGAGTTTGATCGCGTCCTGGCAAACCCTCCCGCCCTCAGTAGAGGTCGAACCGTCCCCAGTCGGGTGCAGCTCCCACGGAGCTCCGAAGGGAGCATGGGGTGGGTATGGTGACCTCAAGCGCGAAGGTTGGAAGGTTGGAAGCTGGCATCAACGTTTACACGATGTGTGGGAGCCGGACGCTCTTTCACGACGGTTCTCGCCGCAAGAGCGTAACAGAGTGAGAGGCTTGGGCACGGGCTATTGGTAGCGCGCCGTGCGCGAAGCCGGGCGGAGGGTAAGCGGGAAAGTTCGGCGGATACCGTCGCCACAGCGCAGACGTCCCACAGGCCGAGCACGGTCGGTCGTCTCACGCGTCGTCAAGTATATCCGCTACCGTCTTCAGGGTGCGAGTCGTGCTGTGGGCGTGGGCGGATACGGTTATGAATAGATGGGGAGAAGGATCTGCCTCGAGTGAAGGCACGTCGATGGGTCTGCTTCCCGCGAGCGCTGGGGCGTTCTGGGCGTACGGTAGGAGGCTTTGCGGATGCGACTGCTCGCATGGGAGCGCGGCGAAGTACACGGCGGGATGGTTGTGTGCACTGTGGACGTCGGGGCCTTTCAGCAATCGATTCGATCATCGGAATGGAGGCTCCAGACGGGACACGGGCACGGATGACATACCACTCTCGACAACAGGCAAAAGGTCCGCGAGTGCCTGTCAGAACCAGTTGGATGTCGTCACGAGTTGGCGATGCGGGAATAGCGGCTGCTATAGAACGGTAGTTCCACCGCATGGGTAATCCGGAGATGAGGACTGCGTTAACAAAAGAGGCCAGAATGTTTGAGGAAAAATCGTGGAGACGGACGAAGGAATGTTGGTTTTCTGGCCGCCGACCGTGACTCGTAAGTGCGACTGCGAGGCGAGGCCCAGAACGGCAGCGTCAACCAACACCGCATCTGGGCCCATCACGTGTGTCCGCCCAATAATCGATCATCTCGACACCCGCCCAGGCAAGTCCTGCGTTTACCTTCAATTCGAGTCATCCGGCAACGACCACGAGCGGAGAAACTATATACGCTGTGGTATTAACTGGGGAACAACAGCGCAGCTTCCAACATGAGAGACCGCATCCTTGACGCCAGTATGTGTCATAGAAGTTTGCGACACCCGTTTAGGCTGACATCTTTTCCTCCCGTCCACCCCCATCCACCCCGCAGACTTTCCCCGCACGCTGGATCAACGTGTATACCATCTAGGTCTGCGCGCGGGAGAAGTTGCCAATCGCATCGTGCGTCCACTTCTTGTTCATCCCTGCACTCAAAGTGACACTAACCCAGGGTATACACACTTGAGATCACGCTAGGTGCACCTTCACGCGCCCATGGCATCGCTTCGTACCTCGACCCCACCCCGACCCCGTTCGAAATCACGTCCGAGAGGGGTTTCACGACCATCACTGGCCGCTACAAGGGCGTACCGGTGTCCATCATTGCAATTGGCATGGGCTATCCTAACGCCGACTTCTTCGTGCGGGAAGTCAGAGAATGCCTGACTGGTGATATGTTCGTGGTGAGGTCATTGCCATCCTTCATGTCTGTGCAGTGGCGGAGCGTTTACACTGACATTCTTTTTTTGAAATTCAAATTTGCCACATCCAAGGCTTGGGTCCTGTGGCTCTCTCATTGATGTACCGGTGGGCTCTGTTGTGGCTCCGAAGGGCAGCATCTCCGTGACGAGGAATTACGATTACGATTTCGTGACCGGAAACTCGCAGGACGAGCCTTATAGACTCAGCAAGCCGGTATACCCGCATCTTCTTTCTCCGGAGCGTCTGAGAATGACTGCAGCCTTGCAGGTAATGGCAGATCCGGTCTTGCATAGCGCCGTAAGGTTTCCGTTCTCTACGTCTTTGAGATGGCCCGACCAAGTTCGAGTCCGCAAATAGGTAGTGACGTCCTTGAGGGCAACGCAACCTCCCGAAATCAAGACGTCGATCGTAGACCACACCCTCAACGCGTCAGCAGACAGGTTAGTTTTTCCAGGGACCCCTCCCGTGCACTGGGCTCAGGGCTGTCTACGCAGCTTCTACTCCTCGCAGGGCCGCCAAACCTCTTTCCCCGACCACAACGCAGACCTCATTCCGCGCCTCGTGGCCGCGCACAAGGACCTCGCGACGCTCGAGGTATGTCCCCCTGCTGATTCTAGCTCAGGGACCGCTCTCACGCGCCCGCCCCCCTGCCTGCGCAGATGGAGACGTTCCATATCCTGCACCTCGCCGCGTGCTGGGACATCGGCGCGAAGACGCGAAGCGCAGAAGCAGCACCCCCTCTGCAGCACGCCCCGACTGCGCCCTCGATTCCGCCGGTGCACGCGCCGTCGACGCAGACCAGGATTCCGGACGTGGCTGCGTCCGCGACCGGCGCTGAGCCGCTTAGCCCCCCTCCACGCATCCGGGCGGCGGCTGCGCAGATGGTGTTTGCCTCGCGCACGTCACAGGACTTCATAACGCCGCAGGAAGTCGCGGCGATCGAAGCGTGGGCCGGCCGCGCGGTGCTCGAAGCCCTCGCCGCCCTCGAGATCGAACCTGACGTAAGGCCTTCTCTATAAAGCTGTTTCCGCCCCGCCTGACTACTGACTGTCGGTGTGCGAGCGCAGCGGCTGCACGAAGAGGTCGGAAGCGTCTGGGAACTTAAGGACGGAGCCGAGGCGGTCCGCCGCTAGAAGAACACGTTGCCTGATATACCTGTGGATACATAGAACGTGACCAGGAGCAGAAGGGCATAGAATAGAATGTATCCGTTGTAACCATTGATGCCGCCTGGTCGCGAATGTATGGTACGACTCCTCTCCTCGAGCAATGCATTCGTGGGGGTTAGGAATGTGAATTCCGAGAGAACGTGACGAAAGCAAGAATAGCTTTGGAACCATGGTTCGTGACAGGATCGGCACGACCAGGCCTCAAGAGTATACGACCGAGTCTGGGTCGGACATTCTCTGTGTTGCCTTAGTAATGTTCTACAAAGTACCACCGAGTTTCGTGGAGGCGATGACATGGACATTACCCTAGTAAGCAGGTCGCGGTCGAGTAAACTTGCCATACTAAGCGCGGCGTCCGGTATTCGTACCACGTGCCGTGGCCGGACAGAAGTATTTCTTTGGTGGAGGTTCCGGCAGAGCGTTATCAATCACGAAGACACATTTGAGAACGAGGAAAGAATGGGTGCCACTAGTGCGGCGCAACAAGAAACTCGAAGCCTCCGCGTCCGGTAACAGCGTGGTGGGGTGCCGTTCACACGAGAAATGGTTGAGCGACGTCGGATATACGACAGTCGTGCAGAAGACTTACGAGAGAGCTAATTCGAAAGCAGAGATCTGCACGCCAAGAATGCACACGGACTCGCCTAATGGGGAGCGAACGTCGTGTCTTGAGCGTGGTGTGTCTATGACACGAACTAAGCTCGGTGTTACCGCGCTCAGGGATCTGTTACAGAAGAGACTCAGTTTCGGGCACCGAGACGCAAGGAGGCTGGCTTGTGACACACCCGCATAGCCGGTGCAACGAATGCCATCCACTGTCCCCCACGCGCTGCGTTGTGTGCTTGTGGGTGGCTGTAGGAGACGGCGACGATCGGACCCGCAGACAAACACCGCCATAGATCGGGGGGAATGGAGCCTCCAAGCGGGCTGTTGGTCCAGGGAAGCCCCCAAGCCCGCCGTAGGTCCTCGTGTACTCGCCGATCGCGTCTCGAGGCGAGAAACGCACCAATAAAGGGCGGCGCGTTCCCTCGCATTCAAGTCCCGCGCAAGCGTCCGGGGTCATCTGGAACAAAGAACCGGGGCCCGCCAGCAAGAGGGGGCAGGCTGCCTGGGAGCAGAGGGGCAGAACTGGGGCAGAGCCTGGCGGAGAGCCGGGCCCTGGGTGCGCCTCGCCTCGCGGGTTTTTGGCAAAACCACGCTTCCGTAGGGGCGTAGCGCGTCCGATTCGTCGATGCGCGTCCTGGCCGGTGGATACTCTGGAGCACGGACCTTTTCCTGCGACGCAGATTGGCCGAGAGATAGACGCTACGTCGCCAGGATTGTGCCGTCGGCGTACAGGCACGCCACGCTCTGGGAATGCGCTATGTTTGCCCCCCACCCGCTCGGCCGCCATAGCGGCGACGAAGGGGAGCCCCGCGAGTGGAGGAGGATGGAAGGAGGTGCATGAGACCGTGAGCACGGCACGGAAGCGGGAGACCGCAGTCGTTGACAAGCCCGACATGGCTTCCCTGGGTGCCTCGAAGCGCTGTGGCCATTTAATCTTCTGCATACACGGTTCAGAGTGCTATAGACACTCACCAACGGAGTCCGCGATGCTTCTGTGTGTTCACCGTCAGCCACGCCTGGTGTCCCGGGTGCTCGCCGAGGGATCCTCGCACAAACGATGATGTGCACTCTCGCTGTACCTCGACGACTTTCCAGCGGCGACCGGGCGTCTACGGCCCCTCCCCCGCAGCGAGCATCGCCTTTCCCTCGTTCTCATGAGAGAATGGGGCGGAGATACACCGTAAAAACAAGGTAGTCATTCGTCTGTGTCGCCATCCATCCAGTGGGGATCTCGGGGACGAACTGAGGACGATTCTGATAATCAACGCCAGGCGTGGGAGGCCCTGGGGAGAGGCGACGGTGTAAGTGGCAAGCCAGCCTCCCTAAACACCCACTCACGCTGGTACAACGGGGGATGCTCCTCCACAGGCTCCCGGTGGAATCATGGTCGAAGCGTTCGGGATTGCCACGATCCTCAGCGTCGGGGCATCTGTCCTATCTCGACCGCGGCACCCGGTTTCCAGGGCTCTGCGTCCATCGATGCAACGATCGAGGCCCAGCGCACGTCCACTAACATGTTGGGGGGTCCCCGCGGGTGCGCAGGGGTCGCGATAGCGGCGACTTGGGACGAGAATCGCCGGCGGGATCTCCTTGAAAATAGCCAATTAGACTTTCAGAGTCGTCACGTGACGGCGTTCTTGGCTACGCACCTTGTATTCTCGCAGCGGGAAGGCAGAAAGGGAGCGACTTGGGTGGCTACGACTCGCAGCCCGGAGAATCCAACTCTATCCTGCGCGGAGAAAGTGTGGACAATCTTCTGGGAAACCCGTCGTGCGTCCTCCCACCGAGCTGTGGTCGCATTCATTCCCCTGTACAGCCTGCTATCGCAGAATATCCGATAATCAGCAAGAGCACGCATCGAGAGGGCTGGGTGGATGAGGAAATGAGAGACACCACGCACGACGCAAGGTAGTATAAAAGGTTGCCACCTCGGTGAAGTTGGAGCGCTCGAACGTTCAAACGTTCAAACTTGCTGGTCCCGTTTCAGCCAGGGAAAAGGTCAACCGCTTGTCCCCGTCTACTCTTGGCTCCGGTTGTGGGCTTGTGGCTCAAGTTGAACTCGTGGCGGGTGAGTAGGCCCGACATTGATCGCTTGCTGGAGCCCTATAGAAACCATAAACGTGCATGGGCCGCATGCCACACGTCCCGCCGCTTCTCGCACTGGGCGCGACTCCTCCATTCCTGGCCCGGTCCACGGTGAGCTCCTCTCCCACAATCTTGATCGGGGACTGGGGGGGGGGGAGTGGGGCTGGACCAGCAAGCTGACGATGCGCCAGATACTGACAATTTGTGTTTGGGAAATTCCAGGGGGAAATAGACGACGCCACAGCCTCTGCGCCCGACCCGAATCCGGGTTCTAGTGTCGAAAAAAAGAAGCAGACCGGACAGACCAGACGGGCGAGACGAGGCGAGGAGCGAGACCGCGTGCCGCTTCCAGTGCACACATAAGGCGGGCATCGAAAACGGAGGTACGTACCGCCACCCCGTTCCGAGAATGTCGGCGACCGACAGCAAGGGGCGGGCCCACAGATCCGAGGACCAGGAAACCGGAACTGGAGCTGGAAAACTTGAAATGGCGCGCTAACGACGCCTCTGCATCTGCATCTGTATGGAGAAGAACCCACGACCTGCCGCGGGGCCTTCGCCGTTTGCGGACTGCCCAACGTGTGCAGCGCAAGGTAAGCGAAGCGAAAGGGAACTAGAGTCTAGAGCCAGCAGATCGATGCGCTAGGGCAGGAAAGGGTCAGGTTACGGTTACGGTTACGTACCGCTGCAGACTCAGCGCGTCGACTGCGATTGTGCGGCACGAAGGTGTGTGGTGTGTCGACATGGGCGATTCGATCGCGCGCAACACCCGCGAGCGGGCGGGCTGAGGAGTGAGCAGCGACGTCCAGTTCGGCAACGCCGCTGGAACGGATGCCGCTGTAGGCCGGCGTATACGCGGAGTTCCTGGTCACTAGTCCGAGTCCGTGTCACCCTCATTGCGCGATGCCACGCCGCCGCGGGAGAGGGGGGGGGCAGGCGAGCAGGCGAGATCGATTTTGCCCGGCGCCGCATGTCCAGTGGGCGCAGGGTGCTGATGATGGCATTGGCAAGAGCGCGCCGCGGCGGGGATAAGGGAAACGAAATGGGGAGGCCCTCGGTCGAGATCCGGGAAGCGCGAATTCAAGTTCGGAGTTACGTTCGCTTTCGAGGACACTGCGCGCGCTTGGTGGCTGTGACGGCGTCTGCCGCCCCGGGCCCCGTCGGGCTTGAATGAGTATTGAATTTCTGAGTCGAACTTGCTTGGGAGCTGACTGCGAATTCGGTACGAATGCTGCGAGATCGTTTGGAACGAGGACCTGGCCATGGGAAACGGAAATGAATATGTATTCTTCGCTGAATACATCGGCTTGTGCGAGTCCTTCGATCGGCCCAGCCGTTGGTCGCCGGATCTGAAGTGATCGTTCCTAACTCGGAGGCGAGTTATCTTGAACGGACCTTGAATTGAATTCGAACGTGAACAGACATTGATTTGTGAACGGCAGGGACGTACGTACTAGTCTCGAGGCTAGGCATTGCGCTAGGAGAATGAATTTCTTACCTCTCCACTGTCCACATGCACCGCCGTCCCCTACATAGGAAAAACGACCACCGTCTCTCAGACTGAGTACGAATTCGCAGCACGCACCGTCCATCACGGAAACTTGTAGCCAGTCTAGAAGTTGCGGAAGGATCTTGCTAGGCTTCAAGCGTGTCTGGATCGCGCTGGGTAAACATCCGTTTTCGGAGTTCTTTCTTTTCAGCATGTCACTACTCTGAAACTTGAGTGCCATCTTTAGCGACGAACGCATCGCACCTGTTGCTAGAGCGGCTCAGCGGCGTACATGCGACATGAATTCAGTTACCAAAACACATTGAGCTGACGGCACAGCCGAGACCACGGAGTTCCCTCAGGAAATGCTCCAAAGAGCCAACAAACGTTCGCCACATCGGTCATTCTCCTTTTGCATTCAAGGGGCGATGGTTTGATAGAAATTGATGAGTCGTTGCACGCGTAGCGGCAGGCCTGTAGATGAAACGGAGTCATTCTAAATTATTACGCCCTGTCAGGGCGACAAAGGATGGAGATCCGCCTTGTCCGTGTCTATGGATAGGAAAGCCTCGTAGAAATACACAAATCCGAAAAGAATGAACAGTGCGCTCGCGGCCAAGGTAACTACCGAGCCAGAGTTAGCACAACACACGCCAGCTGGCCTTCACAGGGGAGGCACGCACCATGCTTCACAGAAATTTTGGTAGATACATACCGACCGCCCATGACGGCAAGCGCTGTACAGCACGAGTGGCCGACGATGGTACCTAGCGCAACGACATACAAGTTCTACTCGCGCGCGCGCGCGCGCCCGAAGGCCAGAGGTCAGGCACTGGCGGCGTACATAGCACGAGGCGAAAGATGACTACTCACATCGGCCGCCGCGAGCGCAATGGTGGATATCTGGCTGCGGTCGCCCCACTCGCCGAGGAACGTGAGCACAAAGGACTGCACGAAGACCGGTCCGAGGAGGTAGCTGAAGAAGTTGCGCGCCGCCTCGGCATACGACTTCATCGTCTGTGTCGCGCTACGTGGGGACGCTGGGCGCTCGCCGTTCGACCGCCTGCGGACGTGGCCGGTCCCGTGGCCCGCCTCGACCGCCTCGAGCGGGATGGCTTCCGTGGGAAGGTCGAGCCCGTCGTGGGCGGCTGCGTCGCCCTCGATGTCCTCCTCGGCCTCCTTCATCTCCTCCTGGATCTTCTCGTTACCGGCCTTCATCTCGCGGCCCTCCTGGAGCATCCTGAGACCGAAGACGAGGAAGAGGCCAGCTGCGCACGCCTGGGTCCACTTGCGGGGGACGAGGGTGGGGAGGAGGTGGCCGAGCTCGGCGGAGAGGATGGACATGACGACGAGGGAGCCGAACGCGCCAGCGAAGACGATGAGGCGGGGGTGGCGCATGGCGAGGATGGCGGCGATGAGGAAGGTCTTGTCGCCGATCTCGGAGAAGATGATCATGGCGAACGACCGCCAGAGGGAGTGGATGGCACCCTCGTCGTGTGCGGGCGTGACATCTTGGGCCATTCAAAGAGTCTGTTCGGTGTTTGCTTCGAGACGCATGCAGGCATTTCAGACGACGCACCCCTCGTACCCAGCAATAACTTGGACAACAGCGCGAGGACAGCGAGAGGTCGAGGCGGTAGGAGGCCTGGACAAGAGACGTGGAGGCCGAGGACGACGGAGCGGACGACGACGAAGAGGTTCAGCCGCAGCCACGTACGGGCGCTAACCTAAAGCAGCTCTGCTCACACGTGATTGGAATGACGACAGCGCAGCCAATTGCCGCACGGCTCGGTGTCAGCCTCGTTGGGCTTTGCTCTCTCTCCACCACCTTCACTGCCCTGCGAGGCACGGACAATCTGCGCGGCCGGTGTGTCAAGGAGGCGACCATAGCGGTGCAGTGGAAACATACTCTGTCATGGCCATAAATATGGAGAGCGGAACGCTGCGACACTATGCCAATATTTGCAGTGATGGACCGTGAACTTGAAGGTGCACACCCAGCACGTGAGCATTCACAGTGTCAAGGACCGGATGATTGATCTTACCGTTACTACCAGTGATGTTATCTCTACAGGGATGCCTTGAGACCGATGATGATAACGAGAATCTTGCTGAGCTGCGTTGGAGCGCAAACTCGCCCATCGAGCCTCAGTCTCCAACGCGATACTTATAGGGAGCAAAATTTAGAACGGTATCCTCGTAAGCTTCTCAGGAGCATAGTAAAGGAACAAGTTGTGCCTTCGATATGGGGGACACTTTTCTCACCTGATCTCCTTACATGTACGCTTACCCATGCTCCGAGTCCATTTTCTCTCTCCCAGATTTGTTCGCTCGACCCCCCTTCAAATCCCTACACTAACCTTCTTCCCTGTAAGCACTTCTCACCTCATGATAATTGAAAAACTCACCCGTTTGCTTACTTGTAGGTGGTCTATCTAGTACGACGCCGCACAAACCGTTGACCCTGTCGGGACTCGGGCTTCAGGTCTCCCAGGGATTGCTTTCCGGGCCGTCAAGAAAATAGTGCTGCGGCTTCCGTGACCGTGTGCATTCCGTGACGTGTCTTGCCCTCGTCCAGGAAAACCGTGAGACCAGCAGCGCAGAGGTCATAGACCGTGGCAGATGCAGGTAATCGCTGCCGGTCGCCGCCACTTCGCGTATTGGTTACTCATCGTCGGTGCCACATGCAACGGCGGGACTCAGCATTGGGTATCTCTCACTGTTTTCCCCTCCCCGGATCGTCCGCTCCAGCCTCGGACAATCACTTGCGTGTTTCCCGAGGCCACCCCGCGCTCACTCCGGCGGTTTCACCTTACAGTGCTTTGCATATCAACCCGCAGTCGTTCCGCGCGTGGAGCCTGCTTGCTCATATTTGTGCCGCCGATGGCTAACGGCTGCAGGAGGGGAACGCCGGCCCTCCCAGAGAACAGGTACCTGACGGGCATTCTCTGTGGACCAGGCGCACTCCTCACTTCATTGTCGTCGGGTTCAGACCACGCTAGTATACCTCACTACACGCATCCCGTAGCATCCGAGAGCGAACTAGGGCGAAGAACTCTTGCTGGCAGCGGTGGATGAGCATTGCCCCGTCTCGGGCCAATGGTGCTCGTTCTGAATTTTCTTAGGAGGCGACCCTCTGTTTCAAGCCAGATTTTAGGTCATGATGAACGAGTACTGAGATGGGATTTTGGAGGAAATGGCGTGGGGTATCCGAACAGTTCGCACCCGGGCTCCTCTTTGGAGTAAGTACAATCCTCTGTTATCGGCGGGTCACGTCGAACACGATATTCCATTACACCTGTCGTATACCTTCCTCAGTATTTCTGATCCCAGGTCTCACTGGAAATGTTCAAGGACGGACCTCGCGAACCCTTGCAAAGATGGCTTCAGTCCGGCTCGAACCCGCCGTTTGCCGGTGTGGGGACCGGCACATGCCGGCCATATTCGTCGTGCGCGCTCCGTCAGCAAGTTGAAAGGCGGAACTTGACGCCGCCCTTGAGCCCGGGAGCTCTTCCCATCACCAGCGACCTCACGACTCGTGGATATATCACCCAATGGCCCCGAACAAAATTAGCGGGGGTAATGATCTCGAAGAAACAAAGGATATGTCATCACCTGGCGAAATAGCAGCCCAGTTCAGACACATTGGTATGCCCGATTTACAGGACGCCGCACCTTCGAGTTCCAGCTTGCCGTCGGTCCATCCACCGGAACAAATAGTGCTCAAGGCTTCGAACCGACACTCCCCAAAACCTCGACGCTTCACCCTGGTATGTTCTCCTTCTCTGTGAAAGCAAATCTGAGGAGGACTCACGGTGGGCGACACAGCTGCACTGGTGGCCGGCCATCGTCTTTCCGTCTGCATACGCCCTGCACCGCTATTATCGTCTCCACAGACCTCGCCGTCTCCCACCCCTGACGCCATTCAAGCTCCCAGGGCTATATGGCCTCGCATTCGCCTCTGCGATGCTCTTCATGGAGCAGGTACGGGCGTACGCCGATATGATCATCCACGACAAACACTTGCATACCATCGACTATGCGGGGGAGATTGCTGCCTTCGCCATGCTCAAGCCGGAAGGACGCCAGATGTTCGAAAAATTTGCCGTCCATGGTGAAATAGCGGAAGCGTTCAAGAAGATGCGCGAGGGTGTGTGTAGGGACTGCCTTTCCCCTCTCAGGAGTGCATTGTTACGCCACTGAAAGAGAGAGTGCTAACGCGTCCCCCTCCAGAGGACTACTACTCGTCGGGCATTGTGGGAAAGCTTGTCTGGTCGGACCACAACATGTGGTCCGACCAGGAAGCGTTCAACGCGTGGATGTCCCTCATCCTGCGCAACCTCCATGACGAGAAGGGCCACATCAATCTCCCGCGCAACGACATGAAGATCTGCGCCACGCACTTCGCGAATCGCACCTCCCCGCAGGCAAGTTCAAGTCCCATCTTCGTTTACGATCATGTCGTGCCCGTTCTCGCCCCTTGACCTCAGCTCGCACTCTGACTACACCTCCTCACCGTGCAGTCACATCAGATCTCAGGCGCAGTGCAGTGGAGCATGGGCTTCTCCATTCCCCTCGCGATGCTCGCGCGCTGGTCCGGTCGCCGTGCCCTCTACCTCCCGATGAACGGCATGCAACGCGTCCTCCTTGGTGCATGGATGTACACGGAGATGTCGGCGAAGTGGCGTGAGCTGTGGTACCTACACCGGATACAGGACAAGGATGCCGCCACGCGTGTCATCGTCAACTTGTTCGGGAGCTTTGATAAGGTGTTCAAGGACATGGGGTTCGACTACAGTGAGCGGCGGGATGTCCCCAAGTGACGAGGGGAACGCATGGTTTTGCATGGTCTTTCCGGTATGTGGGGTATTGAGCTCCCGTAGCGTGGGCTCACGTGCGAGCACTTTGCTTCCAGTCTAGATACGACCATGGCGATTTAACACGAACGATACATAGTAGCATACGCACTATACAACTGGCTCATAATCCGGGATTGTCGTTTTCAACGTGAGTGGATGCCCTATCTTTCTATCAAGGCTCAAGACCCCTCCTCCTCCCACATCCTCACTACGCGTCGACACTCCCCGCGTGGTGCCATCCGGGCCCATGACCAAGTCTTTTTGTCAACGGTTAAGCACCGCCCACGAGGCAATCGATTAGTCCCTCGCGATTTTTCCACTGCCGTCGCTTTTATCGCCTAACCGTACATGTAGCAGTGACGTTCATCGATCACTGGGATTGTAAGTTCGTTAACTTGACATGGCGCTACGGATCGGAGATATCAGGTGCCGTCCATTATTTTCGATCGCTGGCGTCTCCGCCCTTCTCTTTGCTCCCCCACACTCGCGCTTATCGTCAACGGCTTCCAAGTTCGGTATGTCCTTCTCATTTGGCTCTACAGGGGTGCTTAATCTTGTAGCCCACGGCTGCCCACTACCCACGTTCAGAGCCGAAAATACATTACTTCCCATATAAGGCTGCTCGACTATCCTTTAATGGCCATCGATTGGCCCCGAACAGGGGCAATAGTTATGATTGAGCACTTCTTACCTAGCGCAAGCAGCTCATTTAAAGTCAGGAAGTCAACATAATATTCTTCTTGTTCTCTCGCACAACAGTTATCATGGCCAACTTGCGCCTCGTCGCCCTGGCTGTGTAGCGACTGCTCAGCCAAATTACTGCGCTTCTACAGCAGGCAGGGGTCGTTGTTGTTCAGTGAATGATACCCTTTTCTACGTGAATTCGTGTTAACAAAGTCTGGTAGAGATGAAATTGTACGCTTGATTGGTGTATATCTATCATCGGACCCAAGGCAGCCTCCTTATGGACAGATATCGACTTCGCCCCCTGGGTCGGAAGCAAGCTCCCCCATCCGGTATTTGTCCTGCAGTCTATCCTGGCGGTCGACATGCCGCGAATCCGCATCCTTTCGCTGTCCCGAGGGGGGTCCACGAATGAGAATGGACTTATGGTGGTCGCCGACCCAGACGCTCCAGAAAGGCTTGCAGCCCTCGAGGCGATGCTTCTGGAGAGCTTTCTCTTCATTCCCGCTCACCAACCTCGCTTGGCTCGACGAAATTGACACTTCGAGCATACTCGACCGCCTACGGAACACGCCTGCTCTCAAAGTTCTGCATATGATACAATCCGGCGAATACACGGTGGCGCCGAGTACTCGGCCAAACCTCCCTGGGCCACCGTGTTCCTCCCCCGCTTGCACAGCGTGTACTTCTGGTCCCTGACCTCCACTACTGATGTCGCACATCGAGGCTCCCAATGTAGCATCCATCCAGCTCTCGTCGATCCGGGCGAGTGCGAAGAACGGAGCGCTGGTCTCTACGCTCCTCATCCCCAGTTATGTCGCCGCGCGCAAGATCACTCGCCTCGCGTTCGACCTGGGTGGTAGCTTCGACTCCTTCCGCACTGCGTTCCAGGAGTCAGACCTCTCACTTTCCATGGACATTAGGATATCTAGCGTGCAAGGCACAGCGCAGGCGTCGAGCTGGGAATTCGAAGACTTCCCGGAGATCCTCCCCCTCTCTGCCGTCGACGACCTGCACTTCCAGGCCCAGATGTGGACAAATGTCGGCACAGGCCTCCTCCTGCATCTTGTTGCGCGCGTGCCTGAGGTCTCTACCTGGTCATCAAGCACAACGGGGGACTCGTGGCCTGCGACGACGACACGGAGGGGCTCACGGACCTCGCATGGGCTGTCGTCGCTCTTCTCTCGAGCGATGACCAGGTGCTTCTCCCGCGTCTTGCGCATCTCGAGCTTGTCGTTGGCGATATACCTGGGGGGCTTTGCGAGCTCGTCGTTCCCGCGCTCGACGGAAGGAGGCTGAGGAAGCTGCGCATCCAGCTGGACAGTTTGGAGAGAGTCCGATGGGCGATGAGGTTGATGTTCAAGGAGGAGCCGGATTATACGGAGACGGGAATATACGAGCACGTCGATTCGGTCAAGATTGACGAGAAGACAAGTATTCGGCGCTCGAGCGAGGAGGATGGAGAGGAGCCTTCGAACGTGGTGGGATGGGGGAAGTGGAGGGCTTGTGTGCAGCCCGCTCGGAACGACTATTGGTGAGAGGGAGGGTTGGGCTGTCGCACCGCAAGGCACGCGAAGTAATAGTAATTTTATGTTTTTTGAGTATCAGTGATCATATGGTCACTGATACTCTTGAGACCAAGCCAGCCAAAATAATGACGTCTTTCTTAAGTGCGACAAGGCCACGGGCACCAACACCGGGTACCTACCTCAGACACGTTATTATATCTGTAACCCACCTTGCGTCCTTCGTATATGTCATGAAGCGGGCCCGATCTATGTTTGGAATACGGTCTGAAATTATCTTTCGGCTATAGATGAGTTCAGTAGATTTGTTATCTCGATTGTGCGCTACTGTGCCAAGCGTCAAGAATCGATATCACCGTCGACCCTCAAACGCCCTTGTTCCCGCTCCCCGCCCACTCTCAATAGCAAAGTTATGGGTGCGCATTTCTCATGACAGTTTAATAACAGCTGACTAGCGTCCCATCAACTTGATATCACACTCTCAAAGCAAAACGCGCCCGCCACCGCAGCTGTGTCATCTGAGATGCCAGCGGCCGACCTTCGCCTCATCGCCGCTACAGTGCAGGAACTTTTGAGTCAAGCCAATGCCCCTGTCAGAACATGACAGACCAGTTTTTATCTAGTGAGCGATGTGGCACTTCTTATTGTCGTGGCCTCGCGGCGCTGATGAAGCCGACTAGGGACGAAATTGTATGCTCAAGTATTATTCGCCTTTCGCGAAACGCATGTGTACTGAATACTTATAACAGCCCAAAACTCTGGAGAGGGACACGCACCGGGCCATGACGCAACTGAAAAGGCGCAGAAACTCCTCCCTCACAATCCCCATCAATCGGCTCCCAGCGGAACTGCTTTGCACAATATTCGGCCATCTCAAAGATCCACCTTCGATCCACTATCTCATGGACATGCAGGGTTCCGAAACCACATCCTACCAACCTTTCATCACCGCCTTGTTAGTGTGCCACAAATGGTACACTATTGTCTCCCATGCTGCTTCCCTGTGGACGGATATCGACCCGGATTGCTGTGAATGGCTGCTTCTTAGATCATCAGGCGCCAACATTCGGTTGTCTGGAGGCCTCTCAACGAAAGAAAAATCAGACGCACTTGAGAAGATTGTTGAAAATCACGGTACACGTATTTACGAACTCGATATTTGGATGCTGGATGCAGTGCCTTCGCTGAGGTCAATCTTGTTGACCGACATGCCTCACCTTCAGGAAATGACGATCTGCACTTCAGGCACATTCTCGCAGACTCAATCAGAATCAGTGCAGCTCACCAACGTCTCGGGATCATTTCCTACTCTCAGGGCATTGTTGTTGGAAGGCCCTCTCGTCACCACTGCTCACGTTCTCCCTACCCTCACCTACTTGCATCTGGGCCAATTGTGGAAAGTCAATGTCCTGGACATCCTGCACCTCTTGAGGAGCACGCCTTCTCTCAGTCTTGCACGTCGCGGATTGTGACGAACTCCTCACCCCGCTGCGATCCACTGTGGCTCCCTCATCCATAACCCTACAATGCTTACGTGAAATAGATATACAAGACATGACTTCCACTGCTGTACACCTCCTGGTATACCCATTGGATGCCCCTGCTCTAACATATATCTGCCTCTTTTCGATTTCTGCAAGCTATGGCACGCTGGCGTCGACTCCCCTCCTGCCGAGCGCTCTCAATACGTGGACAATAAACCGCCTAGCTGTCGCGATGAGAGCTTCCAGCTTCCGTACTGTATTCCGCGGAGACAACGTTTCGCTCGAACTAGGCATCGCCATCGACGAGGAAATGCGACACAACGAGAAGTGGACCTGGCTGCGCAACGACCTCCCGACGATGCTCCCGCTCTCCGAGGTCGAGGAGCTGCACTTCAAGGCCAGTCTGTGGGACACCCCCGTGTCGGAGAACCTCCTCGCGCACATCGCGACCTACATGCCCACGGTCTCGACGCGAGCTACCGCACACGCCGTTACGACGTGACAGCCGCCATCGTGCTCGTGACTACCATCTCGGGGATCCTCACAAGCGACAGCCCCGTGCTCTTCCCGAACATCGCCCACCTCGAGCTCATCGTCAGCGACGTCCCAGTGGAGCTCTACATGCGCCTCGCCCGCGGCTTGGAGCGACGCGACCATGGCGGGCGGCGGCTCTGGAAGCTCCGCATTCGCGTGGGTAGCGACCATTCGTCCCACCGGAAGACGAAGTGGACGCGCCAGCGGCAGCCGGCATGGGAGGAGACAGGGATCTTCGACCACGTCGATTCGGGGGAGCTCTACCCGAAGCTGGGACCCGACATGCTCTATGAAGACTACTCGTATGAAAGAGACGGCACAACTACGAGGCTTGGATGGGGAAAGTGGAAGGATTGTGTGGAGCGCGCTCAACATGAGTATTGGGAAGAATAGAGGCATGGGCCCGGGTATACATGGGTTTGCAGTACTACTAGTACTAGGAACGGTGGGGGCTCACTCCGAGGTCAAGTGCTGCTGGCGATAATATTTTTCCGTAGTATTTACACGCCGCAAACGTCTCTGCCTTTGACCTGCAGCGGTACACAATGTCATGTTCTGAGCCCTCACGGTCCCTGACCTCATATCTATCGCCTCGACAGCGCGTTGTGGACTCTCGCCCACTATGCTCAGCCCCCACGCTCCTTCCACCTGCCCCACTAGTACTTACCACTTCCAGCCTGAGCAAGGACTCTGACACGATCACCAGCCACCTCGCGTCCTACCTTTACAGCGGCAGCGGCGCATCATTTCGCATCATGTTCTGGTTCTGGCACTGCATGTCAGACACCTTGATCGCTTCCGAATCAAGTCACAGCGCTACTGACATCCATTAGAACGCTCTCGCCATCCTGGATGCAGAGCGGCTGCACTGGACGTAGGCATCCACTGCGGTTGACTTCCCTATGATGGTCGAAATCGCGCTCACGTCCACATACGTATTGGCACGGCGCCGAGTTCCACTTCCGCGCATCCAGCGACCCGGACTGGAACTGGGATACCGCCTCTCCTTTCGCCTCCCATCTCGCTTGTCTCGCTCTAACTTACATGCCCGGCCCCGCCGTGTCCATGCTCCTCTTCAGATTCGAGCACGGCACACAACCGGACGTGGACGCCTCACGAGGATGGAGCGATAGCCATGGAATGGACTGTCTCTGAATCTCCGTGCTACTCCCGAGCGACTCACTCAGCCATCAAGAGAGTCAGGAGAATCCGCGGCGAGAATGAGGGCTCCCGGTCCGGCTTGGTTCGGGGACCATGCATGTTGGTCCCGTTGCGCGGGAAAAGGTATGTTCGTCGGCTATGGGTGCATAGGGTAGGACATGCCAGCATTCTATTGCAGTCCTGATCCTTCAATTCTGTGTACTCCTTATTATCCTGCTGACTCCACTAGCATAAGCACATGCCACATTTCAAACACATTCCCTTTCGCTGTCCATACTTCCGATGTGCATTACTTCGTCCTTCAGCGCATACACAATGAGGATTTTGCCAGCCATACATAGGAGAAGTGTTCGAAATACTGACCGTCTTCAAGGCCTTGAGCGTTCTTGTGATTGGGAAGCGCAGGAGAGAAGCATCGGCCGTTCATCGAACACGCTCAGGCGGCCACCGTGCAGGCCGCAAGGCAGCTCCCTACCGCCGTGTTGCATATCGTACCCAGCATACTGGGTGGGGGTCCGAGACTGGCTGTTCGAGAGCCTACAAACGAGAAACCTCCGGTGCCGTAGCAGGTGACTAGGACGGCGTTACATCCTGAGGGAGTAGCTTTAGCTGAGTTTCCATTACAGAAATTTTAAAAAAAGGGGGAAGCACGTACCTGTCTGGCAAGCTTCTCGTACAATGGCGCTGGAGTTGGTAGCCGCGAAAAACAGGCCGATTACAGCGGCTGTTGCTCCGACAAGGAGGGAGAACGTCAGGAAATGCATAGCTACCGGTAGGGAGTGGAGTAGAGGAATTTGGCCATCTTGCCGTTATACAACAAAGAATATAAGGCAGACATACATCGGGAAGATCATGTTTAGAGCGCAGGGAGTTGACAGAACTCAAAGAGACACAGCCGCCGTATGATACCGGGGTTATTGAGTCGAGTCATAGTCATTCGCATCGAAACTGCGATCGTTGGAGAGAAGCACGACAGGGCCCGGAAGGGGCGAGGAACCAATTGGATGCATCACGATGCGTTTCCAGAGCTTCTCTGCATGGCTAGGAGAAGGATGTAGTCCTCGAGGAAGGAGCCCGACTGATAGACAGAGGTCGCGCTGGCAGCCTGAGGCTTGAAGGTGAGCGTTTGAATGAAGGTTGTGAATCAGTCCATGCCCCAAGGTGAAGCCTGACCAGAGTCAATTCACCCTAGGCTGTTCTTGTCCGGCGGCATTTCATAATTCCTGTAGCGGAAGCGAACACGAGAGGAAAATCAGACTTGAGGAGCGAGGAAGGTCTGAAGGCAGAAGGCGACGCTCGGAGGCAGCAAATTCCAATCTGAGCTGGGGGATATAAGCGCCTGAGATCCACGTGGCAGGTTCTTGCACGCGATTTCGAGTTCGACCCCCCGTCACTACCTTGTTTCTGAACATGAATTACATGTAAGTACTTTGCTCCTGACATCCATCGCTGCTCTGCTTAGTCCCTTCAACTCCGAATAAACAAACACACGGACTGAAAATGATACCAAAGCCGGTAGGCTGCAGCCTCCTCTTATTCAGCACTGATGCTCACCATGATCTATAGCCCGATGTAAAGACGTTTGGAACGAAGACTTAAAAATTCAAGAGCTACCTCGGACAAAGCAACTGATGTATTCAGCAACGGTACGCTTTCTTAATCCCGCTCGAGAGACTTATTCCGATTCTCATATTGTTCTTGTGACCATCACCGCCGAATCCCAACATGCTAGCTTCGACTTCGCTTACTGGCGGACTCTGCCAAGGAATGCAGTTACTGCACAGCCGTTTGTGAGAAAACCATGCCGCGCGGAACTTTGGGCCTTTTTGTCTCTCCATCCTTCCGTCGGAGAGGTCGGCAGGCACGACCTGAATGTATGTGTCAGGTACATCGCGAACGGACTCGAGTCGGACAGGTCCATTCTTCCGGTAAGACGTTCCGCGCGACTTGCTTCTGGAACCTATGCTTAAGGCTCTGCCATTGTTCGTGGCGCTAATACAGCCTGTAAATTTAGGAGGAAGCTTGATCGCCGCTAAACTCGATGCTATCCCGTGACCAGAGAAGAACGCTTTTGCTCCCGTGCATGAGGTTGAAGTTGTCAGTGCGGTACGTAGGCCGCTACTTTACTCTCGTCTCATTTTGCCCCCACCCACCACGCCCTTAGTGCTTCAACTTTGTGCGAACCGCTATGCCTGCAGACGATACGACCCACTCCAACTCTGGCTGGACCAATGACCCCCACTTGCTCGGCGCCGATGGAGGATCGGGCTTAGATAATGGCAAACCGAACGATGTATTACTGGATCACGACATGACCACGCCGTCACGAAAGGAATATTCATCTGTCAGTAATCTCTTTCCTTTGTGTACCGTCCACTTGATATATTTGACGGTACGCTAACGGGGTGTCGACGTAGTTGCTGAACTACTGGCCTATCCCCGCCGCGGGGCTCGCCTAGCTGGCGCATCTGCGTTATCGTCGATATTTTCCGCGGAGAATCCCCCACTTCACACCCCTCAAGCCGCTCGAGCTGTACACCTTCGCGGGCCTCGCCGGCAGCGTACTTGCTGAGCAGCTGCGGTTCCTCGAAAATCTCCAGCAGGACCCGGACCTCCTCGTGCTCACATCCTTCGCTGTCTCCTTGCGCGAGCTGTGGATGATCCGCCAAGCGGAGTTCCAGGGAATGAAGCATTTGCACACAGAGATGTGGCGTGCCGGTATGTGTCGGAGCCACAGCTCATTTATGGTCATTAATAATACTACCACATCAGGCTTCTACCCCTCTGCGGGCCAACTCCTCGAGAGGGCAATGTGGATGCACAATCACTGGTGGGCAAGCCCCGTCGAATGAAACGTCGCCATGTGTTCCCTGCAGCCCTTCAGCACAGTCGTCAGTCCGCACGATATCTGCATCACGCACATCGCGAACACCTTCAAACTAGGCACGGGCATTCCCTCGATCGTAAGCCACTCCTCCCCCCTCCTCATCTATATTTTCCACGACACGAGGGACTGGGGGCTGACAACATTGTCGTGCGTCATGATACTGCGTATGATGCGCAGGACCGTGCGCTCCCATTCGCGCTCGTCTTCCTCGGCCTCACGCCGTTCGGGATGTGGGCGCGCCTCCTCGCGCGCCCCTCCCTCGCCCTGCCGATGAATGGACTCCAACGGATCGTGCTCTACCTTTGCGCCTACGTCTCTGTGGGCCGCCAGTACCAGCATCTCCGCTATCCCGCGACTCTCCACGACCAGCACGCCGTGGCGAACATGTTGTTAAAAGTGCTCACCCGGTCGCCGTCCGAGTCCTCTCAGGTCGAGGAACTTCGCGCACGACTCCAGCTTGGGGAGGGTGGTTCTGAGACGTTGTAAGGTTGGCTGCGTACCGTTGGTCCGTGTTGCGGCTGACTTTGCTAACTGACGAGTGTTTTACCTTTTCTCCACCCCTGTCACCGTTTTACGCATACCCCATCTATTTCCGTGCTCTTGCTCTTGGAGTCCTACTATACCCTCGCTATCGTGCAATCGAGCTCTTCCCCCCACTCAGAGTCGTCGCTTATCTGTCGTCATCAAAATCCAGCAATATCTTGCGAACATCATCAATGTCCGCTCTGAAACGCCGGCGGACACTGTGAAAACCTTTCTCAAAGGCAAGGCTCTCCTGCCACGGCACTATTAGATGGGCACGAAGAACGCGGACACTACTAGCACCATCTTATCTCGTGCCAAACAAGATTTTGTTTGGTGAGCGTTCGTTCTGCCCTGTTTCGCTGTCGCACGCCCTGACCAGTTCGGAGACTTCGTCCGTCCAGACTCCAGAGCACCCAAGCATCAGCCCCCGGCGAACAGAAGCACTGCCAGGCGCCGGTCGCGGGACTGTGCATGCTGGCAGTGAGTAGAATGGTTGTACAAGAGGGTGGGATCAGCTCGACGTATACGTATATTGAATACACATGAAAGCGGCTCGCCTGCAGGACTGCTCGTGGTATCATGATTCATGGCAAGCTTGAACCCTCTTCCCTCGAATCCGCCGGGCTGCGTAGCGCTTCGAGTTGAGTTTGCAATTGCAAAAGCAGAAGCGCCGGCGCTGTTCATCACGTGCACGAAGACGAGAAGGTTTGAGTCGACTGGCTTTCCACGGTCGTTGTGCACGGTCTTGGACGTCCGCATGCAAGGGCCCATTTTGAATCACTCACCATATACCCACCTGCATCGTAGGTAAACCACCCGCAGCACTCGCGATGAGCCTCTCAGACCCATTCCCCGGCGGCCGCGAGTCCGAGAATTTGGCGAGTCCAAAACCCGACATTTTTGAACGGGGAGCTGTCCATGATGAAGGACGTGCCGACCAGCCGCACGAGCACTCCCTCGTACTGGATGGGCGAACGCAGCGCACTAGATGGAGGACAATCGATGTAAGTGCCCGTTTCGTCTCCAAGTCGCAGCGTCTCATCACCACGGCCACCTTGACGCCGGTTACGCAGAGTGCCAAATACCTCCCGGTCTCCGTCTTCCCTGCCGTATACGCAGCACACAAATTATACAGAAACTACAGGCCCCGCAGGTTGCCGACACTCACCTCCCTGACGCTCCTCGAGCTCTACCTGGTCGCCGCCACCCCGGTCCTCGTCAGGTCTCTGGGGTTCGTGGACTTCGTGGATATCGTCCGCGATAAGGACAAGTCCACCATTTTCCATGCCGGGGGCCACCTCTCGAGAGCGCTGTCGATGGATCCAAATCTCCGTCGGTCCTTCAGGAATCTGGATGCCACGATGTCCCAGAGCCCCGCTGGACGGGAGGAGCAAGCGCGCCTCAAGTGGCTCCGCGAGGGTACGCTTCGGTCATTATTGAGTGTGCTCTCACGCATCACTTACAAATAGTCGTCCGGTACACTTACACCGTATAAATAGGAGGCGATCGGTCCGGGAATATTATCCAGAGGCTGGCTTGGTGGTACCGCCACCCGCTCTGGTCCGGCGATCAGAGCATTTGGAACGGGATCGCCATGCTGCTGCTGGAAGAGTACAAACAGAAGCCCGGAGACACTCGACCCCCCGTCGAGACGCTGCGGCGGGACTGGGACATCTGCGTCACGTATCTCACTACCATCGCCCTCCTTAGCCGGGTAAGCCCTCCTGCTCATCACTTACGCCGTCGACCGCTGTCTAGAGTCCGTCCATAGCTTATGAACCACTTATTTGTGTCTTTGCCATTCGTTAGGTCCAAAAATGGGGGGAGACAGCCAAGACGCTGCTCGTGGCCTCCATCCCCGCTGCATGGCTGGCTAGGTTCTCGGGGCGCCCGATGCTCTACCTACCCATGGGTGGCGTGCAGCGCCTGCTCCTCGGCATCGTCTTGTACGCCGACTGGGCAACCAACGCCGGTCTCTTCCATCACATAAATCACATCCGGGACAAGGCTACGTTTGCGCATCTGGTGACCGGCGTCTTTGGCGAAGTCAGAGTCAGGGTGGCGATCCCTGAAGACGACGGCGCCGAGTTGTTCGAGTTATTTGATTAGGCCAGCAGTCTGATTTGCTCCGCTTTCGTGTATTCGCTGCGTCTCAGCCTCGGTTGGGCTGGAGATGTGTTATTTTGTATCATACAAAGTTCCGGATGTCGTGCTGCGTGTGCCGGTGTTCCCTGAACCCGTATACCATCTCCCTCAGCCGAGCTTGCTGAGCAGAAGTCCCAACATGTTCTCGATCTTTTGCATCTTGCCATCCAGCGCATCCAGCCTTTCCTCGAGCTGCCGCGCTTCCGAGCTGTCCGCCTCGCTCCCACCAACGTGGCCAGCCAGCCCGTCGATCTTGTCCTCCAGCGCCTCGAGACGGAGCTTCGACGCCCTCTGCATCTCGTCAAACTTGGCCTCGAGCGCACCAAGCCAGACGGACACGGACTGGTTCGCCTCCACCTGGTGCGCCGCACGCGGGGACTGGCAGAGCACGAGGGCATGCATCGGCTTGTGCTTATGCTTGCTCTTGATGGGGGCTTCGCTCGCTTCGCAGACAGTACACAAGAAGGTATCGTCTAGCGCATGCGACACGATCAGCACGGTAGCAAATCATTAGCACCTGTGAGGAGCGTAGGTGCGCACCTTCGCATTCGACGCAGTACCAGCATGGCCGCGACGCCCGAGTCTGACACCCGATGCACGACAGCTCTCGGTGGGCGATGCGTGCCGCCCTCGTGTCGCCCTCCGCGTCTCCGCGCTGATCCCGCGAGCCCTCAGCCGCGGCTCCGTCCGACAGCGCCTCTTCCGCGCGCAGAAGGGCATCGTGGGCGGCGCGGTGCGTGCCCCCGAACTCCCGGTGCCGGTGCACGACCTTGCGCACTTTGAGCAGGCGGTGAGAGGGCAGATGAGGGGCATGAAGGTCGGGCCGTCTGTCGGGGCCGATAACCGCAGCGAGGCAGTCTGCCTTGTCGCACAGGTCCAGCGCGTCCCGAGAGGTATGACAGTCGAGACAGATCACGCGAGCCCCAGTAACGCCCGCCCGACAATGCGCACAGTTCACGCCGCTGTATGGATAGTTCCGTCAGAAGCCTAGATGACCGGAGAGCAGAGTAGACCGAGCGTACAAGTGTTTGGGTGCAAGGCGCTGTCGGTACTCGTAGACCATGCGGTAGAACTGAGCCTCAGACGGCGTCATAGCAAACAAGCATTGCTTCGCCCTCTCGAGCTCTTCGCCAGACTCTGTGAATGAGAGAGGAAGGCCGTCCAGATTGGTACGAATGAGCTGCACGTAGTGGCGGCGTGTGGCCAGGCGCTCTCGGAGGCGAGACTTTGCGAAGAGCCGCCGTCTGACTTGGTCGAGGACCGCGCGTATCGCAAATCGCCAGAGACTTCTTGGCTTGTTTAGATCTAGGTCATACAAGGATGGCCAGAATCGCATCGCGTCGCAAGAGAGCTTCTTCAAGTAGAAAATTCCGTCGTCGTTGTGGGAGGTACGGGACCATGTCCCAGAGAACACGCGTCCGTTGTCAGTGAGAGCCCCGCAGAACCGCCTCGGCCCAAACCGTGCAGCATATGTAACGGTGAAGATATACGTGGAGCGTCCATCCGCGTGCTGTTCGGCGACGCCCACGAGCTTCCAACGCGTACCGGTGTGCGATATACCGGAAGCAACGAACTGGTTCTCTTTGAACCTTGCGGCGTGCAAATCGAACGAGACCATCGGATGAGAAGGGTATATGTCGTTTTTTCCGATGTATCCACACCAGTGTCCTAGTCTAACAGAAGGTCAGAATTTTCCCTACGGGGATGCGCGCATTTTATGGCTTACATGGCATGCAAGGGTCCTTGCGCCATCCGATCCTCCTCGGATTCGATAAAGTCCGGGTTGACGAGAGGTTCCTCGATGATATCCGTGAAATGATTGAGAACATCTGAAGGGTTGATATCCGGCTCCTCATCAGCGTCGCTGTAGACGTGGTCGACGTAGGGAGATTCTCGCAGCCGATCGAAAGACCACAGCGGGGAAGGATCATGCCAATAGTTGAACTAATTCCGAGTTTGTGCATCAGCGAGTATACATGCGCATACCGGGACTACTGACCATCTCGAATGCGAAGATCTTGAACTGCTGGGTTGGCTCATGGTTTTGCTGCTTGAACAAGTCTAGGAATATCTGCGACTTAGCTCACAGCCGTCCTCAGGAACGAACCACGTACTTTCTAAGTCGTGATGGCGATCGCTAACTGCGCGAAAAACCCACTCTAACGTATTAGCGGAATCCCAGAGCTCGTCCTTGTGGAGAACAGTGGTCCTTGCGAGGCGTATGACCTCGAAATCACGCTTGAGGAGAAGATAGAGGAGAATGAAGACATTCTGGAGGAAGGGGGGTCAACACAGTTGCAGCGCCATTCAAAGGAGAATTAAATCCCACAACCTTCTCGATCCTGCCCGGACCGGCTACAAGTATGAGCATGTCCGCGCCGTCGATGTCGTATCTGATGGTCTCGAGCTTCTCGCGTATCCTGTCCTCCTCTTCTACCACGTAGCTCTCGAACTTCTCGCGCATCGCGTCACTCCACTCGGCACGTCGGAATCCCATTGTAAGCTCCGTGATGGGAGACCAGACGGTGTCGAGATAGCGCTCAATAAACCTGCGGTTGGCGGGAAGAACGAGTGATTTGACGGCGAACATCTTGTTCAGGAGCTGGTCGATCTGGACGATATAGCGAGTCATAGCCATTTGCCAACCTTGGCCATAATGTGAATGGGAATGAAGGACACCGCTACTAGAAGGGACTCACCGACCGCCCAATATGCCATCCAGTGTAGTAGGCTACAGGCTGTAAGCTTTATGGAACGTTCCAGCAGCAGCATGGGAAACGTACCTCCAATCAGCGGGACGTGCGGTAGTAAATGCGTTAGCCTCTCCAACCGTGATGAAGCCAGATGCATCATCGTCGAATGCCTCTATTATGGCTTGCAGGCGGGTAACGTTGATGTACTCCAGAGTCCACTCGTCCTGCACGGTAACGCGAGTGGGGTAGCCACAATCGATGAAGGTGCGTTCATTCTTTCGGAGCTTATCGAGCTTTTCCAGGCAGTAGTCCCGCAGCGCGAGCACGAAGTGTCGTGCTTTGACGTTCCCGCGCCACCGCTAAGCAGAAAATTTCAATCGTTAGCGTGAGGGGAAACTAGATAAACTGCCCAACTCACCATCTCCTTCCAAATGTTGCGCAAGTCCTAGGAGATCGAGCAATGAGCAGCCTATGGAGGTTAAGGTAGGACGGAAGCATAGGGCTCCTCACCGGGTCAATGATCTTATCATGAGGGCCTGACGTGACGGCACTGATAATGAGATCACCTTGGTGATGAATGACTCTGCGTATTTCCGTCGTAAGTTCCGTTTGCTGCATCATGAACTTGCGTTCAAAACTCTCCAGATTGTTCGCGATGGCGATGTCGGGGTCGTTGAGTAGTTCGGCTTTGAGCGCCTGGAAATCGACGGTGCTCTGCCTTCGACGAAGCTTGGCCCAGTCACGGGAAGCAGTGCTAGACGTCGTCGACCCGGAGGTAGATACAGTTGCCGACCGTTCTCGGTAGAGACTTGCCAGCAGTGTATCGTCCTCCAAAACTGCCTCCGGTCCGCCTCGTCGTTGTACAAACGCCGCGAGTTCCCGTTGCTCTGGAGGCGTGCTCTGACATAGGAGGTCGATGATTGCATTAACCCTACTTTTCATGTTAGCGAGATGAATGTTAGAAGTTAGAGATATACGGACTTGGAGTCAAGCGCATCGAGCTTCCGATGGGCGATGTCAATATTGATCCCGAGGTGTAACGCCAGAGCGAACTCGATGTCGGCGCGACGTTTGCTGAACCGACGCACAAAAATCTGAAGCAAATCATCCCAACGGGATCCTCGCAACACCTTGTGAAGCATCCTGGCTTTGGCGTACGTATCGCAGGCATTGGCGCACTCCCTGATATCCTGCTCCATCAAGTCGATGTGGCCCTGCAGACGCTCCTGGATAGTTTTTCCATCTTTCCCGATATGATTCGGTCCGCCTTGGACGTTCTGAAGCCTGGGAAAAAAATTCATTCAGGCGAATAAGCTGAACGTAATCTAACCCTGACTTACTCCACAAGGCCGGACATCATGTCCTTCATTTCCAGGAATAACAGCCCAATCTTCTTGTCATTCTCGCGCCGCTTCAGGTCCAGCTCAATGGCCACCTTGAATGCACCCACAGCCACTGCCGCACCGGCCAAACCTGTCATCATCACATTGCGTAGACATGTCAACGAGAACGACTTACAGGCAACGAACGGGTGGATTGCTGCCACATCCTGCAAGACCTTCAACAGTTCGGGGAGCCCGTCGACGATACTGTTCTGGCCGCTTTGGAGGAAACTCATAGTTCCCGACCCGGCTGCAGAGGTCAACGGAGACATCATGGTGCCAATGTACCCCATTTCCGTGTTGATGGCGAGTACACGATCGGCTGTCCATCAATGCTTATCAGCCCAGCGGAGGCGGACAGCGTAACCGGTAGACCACACGTACTCTGAGCCCGCCCGTTCTTTCCCCGTCCATTCTTTCCCCATCCCTTGTACCGACCGAAGCTTGCGGTCGCGGCGTCAACGGCGAGCGAGGCCGACCGGAAGCGTGTGGGCCGCTTCTCTTCGGTCAGGCTCTCCTCCTCGAACGCCAGCGAAGATGAACTCGTGCTGGAGCCGCATGGGCTGGAAGACAAACATGTTATCTGGAGTTCAGGGGAGTGAGTGTAAGACGCCTTAGGGCTTAGGTGGAGCGACATTGAGGGACGAAGGCAAAGATGGGGGAGCACTATGAGCCTGAGCGCGGCGCGACTGGCCTTCATATAGCTACGTTCTGCGCGCACCTGCTGATCTGCCCACTGGGCGGCAGGGGGCACGGAGGCCGCGGAAAAGGGAAGTGGAGGTGCCACACCAGTCGCGATTCGCGAAGATGGGCAATCGGAAGCGGTTGTGCTCACATCAGGCGTCGAGTCAACGCGCCGACGATCTGGTTCTGCTGCAAATCCACATCGTGAGGCTGATGAAAGGCTGATGAACGACAGAGAAGCAGAGAACTCACCCGTCTGATACAGCGAACTTTCACTTCCATTTGATATCCGTAGCCATATGTAGGACGATCTGAAGGGTATAGAAGCACATACCGCATTTCCATGATCCATGTAGCACAACTCTAATTCAAAGTCTTGCTAAAGCGCCAGGCGCGAGCAAAGGGTCAGCTGCGCAGTGTCGGAGAGTTCCGCCGTCATTACATCCTGCCACTCCGTGAGATGCTGATGAAAAAAACAACTTTAACTTATACGTAGATAGCGCGATTGCGGATCGGAATACAGGAATACAGGTCGTCCGTCAACGGCAAAGAGAGAGCAGAGCAGAGCCCACACCGCTGGCGAGGCGAACACGGACACTGGATGTGGGTGAAACAACACAGAACGCAGGCAGGTTGAAGGCTGTGTCGCTATGCGTCCTTGGCTGGTCGATCGACAGGGGATGGCGCAGCTGTCCGCGGCTCCGGGACTCCGATGCCGTGAATGTGGTACTGCTCCCCCACGATCTCCTTTGCGGCAACCATCAGTTTGTCCAGTCTCAGAACGATGCCGAATGCGGTAGTGACCCCGACGGAGAACGCCCTATCATGAGCGATTGCCTCCGACCGTAAGAATCAGCCAGACAGAGGTTCAAGGTAACGCTCACAGGTACTGCTCGTTCGCGAGCGTGTCCATGGTCATCGTCCTCGGCAGGCCATAGTCGTCGTCAGCCTCGTGACGGATAACGTTGAGGCCGTGCGTGTGGACCATGAATCTGTCAAGCAGCGGACAGGGAGTAATCTGAGGCAACGGATTCCCCGTTCGAAGGGCGGTTGAAATCAGGCCTACAAACCAAGCAGTTCAGGTCTCAGCCACTAAGAGCGGAGCACACTCGACGTGCAACTCACTAATCACCGCGAGGATATCACCCTGGAAGTCGGCGTCCAGGAAGCGTGTCCGGAGCAGGAACGCCCTGGACCACGCAGGCTCGAGGTGCTCCGCGACGGACATGAGATGCGAGAGGAGGTTCGCAATTTGCCTAACGTCAAGAGCTTCAGTTTGGGCGCCACCAAGAAAGCAAAACCAGTACCCACATCTGGAGGTCGAGTATCTTCTGGTAGCGTTCGGACGGCCACCTCCCTCTCAGAGAATACTGCATGTGACATGATCAATGAATCGATGACACACGACACATTGCCAATGCGAAAGCGTGCCATACCTCGTACACGATGTTCGTCCTCAAGAACACCGAACGCTTCAGTTTAAGCCGAATCGCGACCAGACTCTGCACGATCTCCGCCCTCGACGCCTCCGGGTGTTCTCTCGTATTCGCAAAGGACACGATCGAGCAGTATACCGTTCCTAGTTCTGAGACGGTGGTGGCCATCATCGAGCGCTGGTACCTCCGCAACGTCGTCGACGGCGGCAGGAGCGAGAAGATGCTGTCAAACCGTTCAGATAGCCGCGCGACTCAAAAATGACGCCGAGAAGCGCTCACAAGGCCGCGACTACGCCAACTATGACCGCTACGAAGCGTCTCTGTCCTTTCATGAGAACATAAAACAGCGCTCGAAAGGGGGTATGCTCACCCACGCGACATCCCATCCCTGATAGGTGATAGGAAGGATCGTATGGTTGTTTTGCCACGAGAACCCGACCACCTGTCGACGTTGAAGTTAGCGACGAATAGTAAAAGAAAAAAAAAGAAAGCGAGCATTGTGAGGGACCCGATACCCACCAAGCTCGCTGTCACGAAGAACACGATATTCGTGATCGGGTGTATCGGCCAATACAAGCGCCAGAAGATGAGGAACGGCGAGGAGACTCCAGTCACCACAGCCAACCCATACGCGTTGCCCTTCCCGCTGCCCGCGGAAATGTACCACAACGCTAGGCCGAGCACGCTGCCGAAGGTGGTGCTGATGACTCGAGCCACGAGCGCGAAGACGGTGTCGCCGCGGAAGCGAGCAAGGGTCAGTTGGCCCATGAAGCTGCAGGACTGTCTGTGAGCGCTGCGTCTACTCGCGAAGCTGGATGCAATCACGTACACCGCCCAGGCGAATCTCTGTTCTGTGCTAGGGTTTAGCCTCGTCGCACTGAGGAAATAAGAGTCAGACGGTACGTACCGTACGCGAACTCCGCGGTACTCCGCAGGAAGCTCGGTATGCATAATAGAACTATCCAAGGGAGGTTGAGTAGACTTCCCGCCCTGAGAGGAGGATCACGCACCGGACAGCAAGCCAGCCTTGAGAGCAAACAAAACATTACCGCGGGTCAAGCCGGTGGCCCAGCCGTGTATCCAGTGCATGACCCATTGGAACGCGTTCGAGGGAGGCAGAGCATCCGGGTCTCGTCGACCGGCCATACCCAGGTCTTGGTCCCATGCGGGGTCAATGCCTTGGACAATGTCTACGGGCCACCACTCAGCACTCAGGCCAACACGTCAAACGAGCAGCGGGAGTAGAACATACCGGGATCCTCGTCGTCTTCTTGGTCCATGTCCTCCGCATGTGACCAGAGGTTCCATTGCAGCATGCGCCGGAAGGGCTCGCTCGGCCACCAGAGACGCGACTTCGCGCATTCGGTCTCAAGCTGGATGATGTTGTCGAGCTGTTGAGGACCGCGTGAGCTCTCGTCTCGTCAGGGAAGACGAGCGTGGCCATGGAAGAACGTACGATCTCGGTCAGGATACCGGAGAAACGCATAACATGGTATTGATACATGAAGCAGTGGAATAGATAGCGATGGGGCGGAACGTTGATCTCATCGGGACGAAGGGTTTTCTGGTCGAAAGCATAACGATACGGCTCCAAAACGCCAAGTCTGCATGTGACAGCGTGCTGCATAAGCTTCACGCCATGAACAGGGACCGCATCACACGCACCTCTTGTCCTTCCTAAACCTCTCCGATGCTTCCGTTACGCTCTTGTGCAGCGCCTCGAGCTTGGCCAGTTGTTCCGTCCGGAGCCGGTCGATAGTCGCCTGTCCCCGGAAGCTCTGCGACCTCGCGTCCGCGAACCAGCTCTGTACGCCCTTCAGCACCTCCTGCGAGACGCATAGTATCTCGTCGCAGGACTCATGCAGCAGTGCCGTGAACTCCTCCGTGTAATCTGCCGTGTGACGGTCATACCGCGTCGCCTCGATAGCAACGTACCGCTGCGATTCGAAGACCCCGACCGCGGTCTCAGACACTGTGGGTGCCATGCGCGGAGGCGTCAGTCTCTGGGCGAGATGGAGGAGCGACGTGTGAAGGTGGTGGTCGTGGTGTTGCTCCTTGTGGTGAGTGAGACGCGAATGGAGGTACCGCGTCAAGGTGTTGTGCATCCGCGGCGGGCGCCGTGCAGCGTGCCCGAAGTCCTCTCTTATTCCGTTCGGCGGTGAGCCAGGGCTGGTTGGCGTGCCTGGTAGCGTAGTCACTGGTGTCATGCTGAAGGGGGACCCAACTCGAGAGGGGATCGGCGTCACGGGGAACGCCTCACGAAGCGGGTCGATGAGGGAGAAGAAGACGACCATACCGTCTGCCCGGGATATGAGGCGCCGGATGCAGGTTTGGAAGACCGCCATGCGGGCAGGGGAGAAGCGGCCGTAGACGATATCCTGGTTCAGCAGCCTCGATGTGAGACCAGCCGGACCGAGTCCGCCTTCAGAGCGCCCCAAAGCGCCGCGGATTTTGTCCACTGTAGTCCTGAACTCGTCGCCCGAGGGATCATGGGTCAGAACGGTGCGGTGATGGGCCAGAAACTCGTTCAGAGGACCAAGAACGCCAACGAGAGTTTGGCAGTAACGGGCCGAGATAGTCGTGGGGAAGAGCGTGGCAGCAAAGAACACGCAAAGCCCGCAGTGCACAATGAGGGGCAGAGCTATGAATCGACCAAGGAGGTAGTAAGGGAAAGGATAGAGCACTTGGGTCGTGAGACAGACATCGAGGCAAATGCAAGAGAAGACAGTTGCGAAGAGATATGGTCCTGGTCCTAGCCTCGCCTTCAGGTAGAGGAAAAAGGCGCTTCCGAAGAAGATGAAAACGGCAAGGATGATCGTGGGGCCGGCTTCGACGAATCTGGCAGAATGAATATCGTCTGGAGTTGCAGCGTAGTCGATGGTCGTCCTCGCAAGTTGAGAGAGGAAAATGCCTAGGCAACTCCAGCTACAGAGATGGATCTGAGTCTACGCAGTGGAAAGGGACGGCATGAGATACTTACGCCCAAGCGGTTAGGACGAGTGTGGTGAAGATGAGTTCACGTTCGAGGACAGCGATGAAGGGATCGTGTGGAGTGTCGAGAAAGGACGCTGTCTTGACGTGAGGGGGTTACGCATGGGTTGTATACTATGGTACTTACATATCAACAGCAGAAAGCTCGACTGGCAAAAGACGTGTTAGCGCATTAGAAACTTTGCATACGACTGGTGAGACGAATGACTCCATGGACATCGCGGGAGCTTGGATTCGCCAAGGGGGGCCTCTACCTCCCAAGCCTGAGGCTATGGGGTACATCTTCGATGGCGGCAAGCCACAAACACACTGTTCCCATTGTTTCAAACGGACTGAGCCCTTCGAATTATCGAGAGGCGGCCTCTCTCTTGTCCGGTAAAGTGTACCCCTTTGAACAAAAAGTCCTCTCCCACATTCCGCGCCAAGGGCATCCCCATGCCAAAAGACCTTCCACCTCGATGCGCCCCGACCTGCCCTCACCAACCATATAGCACTATGAAAGAAGACGAGACTCACCATGCCGAACGCCCTTCCTGTGGGTCCGATGATCATCAGCAGCGCTGATACCCAACATACGACTGCACATCGGATGACGGGCTTGAGCTTCGACCAGGTCAGGTTCGGACGAATCCACCCGAGGTTGAACGGTAGGAGCTTCGCAATCCGCGTGGTGATCGATATCTGGGGAGAGATGCCCGTACGAGGGGGAGACTTGCGAGGTTTTTCGCTATCCCCACCATGATGGGGGATGTTGCTTGGGATGCGGACGTGCCGAGGGGTGGGGAGGCTGTCGTCCTCGTCGCCCAAGCGGGGGTCGTAACGGCGACCACCGTTCATCGGCCCTTCCTTCGCGCTTGTCGCCATGGGGGAAGCAAGAAAGTCTCGGACTCGAATGCGATGGTCATCGGATGCTCCAAGTCGGTGGCGGACAGCGTCGGAGTCAGCCTCCAGGTCAGACACCAACGCCGTTTGTTGCCGGGCGGGTCAAGAGCGGCGAAAGATTCTCGCCGTTCGGCGGAGAGCCGATGGCGTCAGTATTTAGCGCTCGTCGCCAACTGCCGAAGCACGGTGAGCTCATTCCGTGCTCGTCGCCTCGCTCGACGATCTCCCTCTCGGACTCCTCAGATGGACGAATCTACCCCGCCACCACCCCCTCCTGCCGCTGCTGAACCCTCTCCCCCTCCTCCGCCCTCGACCTCAGGCTCGCCGACAGACTTTTTGAAGGGGGTAGTCGGCAAACGCGTCGTCGTCCGACTGACTTCCGGTGTGGACTATCGGGGTGAGTCATGAGTTATTTTCTGATTGAAAAAAGGCCGCTGTGAATTCGTCCTACACTGCGTGTATGCTGATATGCCTCGATCTCAGGAATTTTGTCCTGTTTGGACGGCTACATGAATATCGCGTTAGAGCAGACTGAAGAGCATGTTAATGGGAGGGTAACGAACCGATACGGAGACGCATTCATTCGTGGAAACAATGGTACGTGCGGAGCCAACTATCGTCCTACACCGGCGGCCTGATGTATGCGTGCGCAAGTACTATATATCTCCGCCGCAGAAGCTTTGTAGAAACCTGGATATGTTGCCTTGCATGCGCTATCGACCTAGTTTTCCGCTCCCAAATTTCCCTTCCATGTAACTCACCCGGAGCATCCAAGCTGCCATCGGGAGGCTGCATCAGCTGCCGCATCCCGTCCGGTCATCGGCCGCACATTCTGAACGGATCAGCTAGCGCGAAGATTTCCTCCGCGCCAGGATGGTGGGTCCCTCCATCTTCGTCAGGACTCAGGGTTATGCCCTGATATGTTCGGAACATAAGATCTTTTCGTCCATTCGAGCTGTTCCACTGCCCTGGTTCATCTTACTTGTCGTATGCAGCATGCCGTCTGACATCGACACCTTTCAAGGTCGTCGAATCTCTGTTGACCTGTGCTTCTCAGATCGTTATGCATAGCAGCGACTGGAGCGGTCTGGACATCTGGCAATGCAAATCCATTTTCCACACGACAGAACCGTCTTCACGGACTCGCACTGGATGCCTAGACCACGTCCTCCAATTTTGAAACATACCACGCCGTCATTGCGTACGTACTACCTCCATATCCGAATCGCGATACGGTGGCGCGATTGGAAGTGAGGCACCTCGCAGTTCGTCAGTCGAGCCTGGGCTGCAGCACGCTAACCACCCTGGCGGACCCCCCCTTGGCCAGCATCGCCTCCATCGCACCAAACACGCCGACGTGCGCCTGCGCCAAGGTGCTAGAGACGCCTTGAAGTTGGGGGCGTCGCAGCCCTTCTCGAGCTGTCCAGGGGGTCCGGCCAAGGGGCTACGGCATGGCGTCCAAAAGAACTCGAAAGCGACACCGGGTTCGGCATGGACCTCTGGGGGACGTCTTCCATGGTACGAGGCCTGTTTGACGACTGGAGCGAGGAATGTGCCGCAACGACTGGCGACGCGTGCAGGAGGCTGTCGATGTCTTCTTTTGAGGCACGCCTGGAGATGGGCCGTGAACGAGACGCGAATTCGGACACACGTGGAGGAAGGTACGGGCTGTAGAGCGACGCAAGGACGGACGACGGCCCCTGGCCCCGGATCCTGTCTGAGCCGTGGGGGGCGGTGCGGCCGTACGAGTGCGAGTGCGCCCAGGACAGCGCGGGGTGGTGCTGGTGCTGGTGTCTGTCGGTCTCAATCGGGACGGTAACCTGGAACGGGATCAACCTCGCCCTCCCGCGGTTCCTCATCGGGTCCAGGGGCCGCGGCGGCGGGCGACGTCTCGCAAAACCCGCGCGCACGACCGAGGAGGACTCAGGATCCGACACGTCGCAGGACGGCCCAGGGGGGCTCTCACGCGCGATACCCAGGCGGGGATGAGGACGGGGCATTTCGGGGGCTGCGTGTGCAGGAGCTGGGCTGCTTCGGGTCGGCGAGGCATCGACGTAGGCATAGGAGGCCCGGGGGTGAGTGCTAGGGGTCCCTTCTGAGCGCTGGACATCGGACTCTGATGCTGCGCCGCTCGAGGAGTCCGAGCTCGCTGCTGGGGTCGACGAGTCGGGGAACGGGTGGTCCGAGGTGGAGGGAGGTCCTGTACATGTCGTTCGCGTTGGAGAGGACGCGACGGTGCGCTGCCGCCTCTTGAAAGCGCGCGTTCGCGGTCGCTCTGCGGAGTACTCGCACAGGAGGCCCCGTGCGCGGCAATGCCCGCAGGGATTCTCGCCGTTGCACTGCAATGGGAATCGGTATGGAGAAGGGTTAAACTAGGAGCCGGGAAGGACAGCGAACCTTGGACTTTCGTATCCGGCAATGCTCACAGGCGTGGGCGGTACGCAGGCGCCGTTGCACGACGTTGTCCGTCCGTTCGAACACCCCAGTGGCAGGATCAATAGCACCGGCTATAAAAGTTTGTAGGGATCCCGGGGGGTGCGTCGAGGGGGGCATGGTTTGGCTGGATGGTGCTGGAGATACGCATAATACACTTGGGGATGTGACGGTGACCTGGGCTGACAGTGGATTTCAGTTGCGGCCGACCATGGTTATTTGTTGCCGGACGCGCGGTTAGGGCAAAGGCTCGGGAAAGGGTGCAGGGTGCATGAGGGAGAGGACTTCGAGAAGGCATTGGACGAGCTATCCAAGGGCTGTCTTTCAAACCTCTTGTGGATCTACGTGCGTTTCCGCATGGATGACCGTAATTCATAGAACGTGAGTGGTTAAACACCGGCCGCTAAGCCTTGACATGAGGCAATATTTGCCGTAGTCCAAGTCACAGGCGTTGTGTGCCATTCCTCCCAATATTATTGTTTACAGAATACGAAGCCACAAGTAAGAACTCGACGACGGGGCGAGGATAGGATTTAGTGACGAGGAGACGAGGTCGCTTAGGTAGTTGGGACCAGCGGTTCGTTCATAGTGCACTCAGAAGAACTACGAGCGGACTAATGAGTTTGTCAAGATGCCGTTGTCGCAGTCATATGCATATTTTTCAAGTGCCAACTGACATACCATAAAAGACCGCATAACGATCCTAGTCTACGTCATCATATAACACACGGATACTACATAGGTATAATGCAGCAGTGGGATTATATGGTTATATTGAGGGCGGCGTAACGATAACAAGAGCAACGACAAAGCAAAACAACAAATGGGATGAGGTGGAATGGGATGGGATGAGTGGAGTGTAGAACGACCATGTGTCCCAAATGAACTGTCTCTGTCCTGAACCAACAAAAATGACCGACGGTCGGTTATAGTTATACAGCATCGGCGATGGGGCCCATGAGCTCGGCCGTGAGGGTGTTCGCGGAAGCACGAGGCGTCTCGTCGTCGTCCAACTGGGCGTGGACCGCCGCCGCCGCCGCCTCCCAGCCGTCCTGGTCGAAGCCCTTCCCCTGGAGCACGTCCGCCATGGCGTCGAACCCGCCCAGGTGGCCGCTGTCCGAGGACATAGGGGACGGCTCGAAGCTGTCGTAGCCGGTGTCGAAGGCGGACCGGCCGGTTGGGTACGTCAAGCCGCCCGCCGCGTCGTACACGAGCGACAGCGGCGTGATGGGCGTCGACATCTCGGGCGAGCTTGACAACACATGCTGGTCCGCCGGCGGGAAGGACGAAGGCCCAGCGATGCCGGGCGACAAGTGTGCGAAGTTGACGATGTCTTGCGAGACAGGGCTGTAAACACCACGTCGGTCAGAAGGAGAGTTTGGAGCACAACATGGAGGAGGGACATACAGAGACGCAGGCATCCGGGGAACGGCGGCCGAGTTGTGCAGGGCGATGCGGCTGTACGCCTCCGCCAGATAGGTCGGCAGCAAGGTGTGGCTGTCTTCACCGGTCTCGACTGGAACGGAGTACGGGGCATGTTCAGTAGTCCGGGCGTACTCGGCGAGAAGGCGGGGGTACATCTGCTGAGGGACGCTGAGGTCGAGGTGAGGTGGACGAGGCTTGGTTGCAGCCTTGGACGGATCCGCACACACGTCCAACCTTCCATAGGAACAGCCAGAGGGGTTCTGTCCATCATTCGCCGAGCGAGGACGGAACGCCGCAATCGTCTCAGGGGAGGCGCGATGGGCAGAAGCCGGGCTGCTGTGGGTCGACGGTATGTCGAGGCGATAGGAGGCGATAGTGCTAGGGGACGACTCAGAGCGCTGGCGGCAGGATGCAGAGCTGTCCGAGTCTGAGCTCGTTGGAGTCGACGCGGAATCGGGTTTTGCACGATCCGATGAGGGGGAGGAAGCTGGAGAGCGCTTTTTGGGGAAGGTGGCTTTGCGCTTGTTCTTGTTTGGGCCGCGCATCTTCCGCTCTGGCGCATACTCGCACTGGAGACCCTTCTCAATGCAGCGCTTGCACGGGTTCTCACCGGTGCACTACAAGGGATAACATACCATGGGATGAGCCGGGAGAAACAACGGAGTAGATGAACGTACCTTAGCCTTCCGTATCCGGCACTTCTCACACGCTTGAGCCGTACGAAGACGCGGGTGCTCGACGCTGCGTTGGAATACCCCGGTGGTGAGATCGATGGAACCCGTCCAAGAAGACTGTGCCGCTCCCGGGGGCTGTGCTGACGCGGCCATGTTCGCCGCGTTTTGCTGCTGAGTTTGAACGGTGTGCGAGGAGTCGATGACGGACTGAAGATTTTGAAGGAAGGCTGCGCTCGAAGCAGGGTTGTAATATCCCCCGTACGTACTAGGACCTGTCAAGCGAGAAGTGGCAGCGTAGAGACCTTGAGGGGACACGGGTTGGTCGTGGGCTTGGTAAGGGGCATTGAGGTCGATGAAGGGGCTGGGACCGCCGGCTAAATGGTATTGGAGCATAAGGTCGGGCTGCTGGACGACGACGGTATGTGCCGGCCTCGCAGGTATACGGGGCACCTGCCCACTGAAGCGAGAGCTAGGTAGAGATCCGTCTAGATGCCCATGAGGGTATAACGACAACTGGCGAGACATCCCAGGACCCAGGTTGAGTTCGTACGTCTGTGGCGACCCGGGGCAAGGAATGGCGTAGTCGTCGAAGGTAACTTGGGCTGAAGACATGGTGACGAAGAGTCAGTAGAGGAGGGGTGGGAGAGCGTAAAGATTGCAGCAAACGCTGGCGGGTTTATATGCCTGATAATGTGGGCAGGCAGATCGAAAAGAACATACCTTTTGCGTCGCTTCCGATGGAGCATCGACGACGAGCAGGCTGAGCGCTAACCTCCTTTCCACTCGATCGGTCTAAATTCACATTGTACTGGCGAGAGTTGTTGTTGGAGTCCTATTGTCATGGTGAGCTCTATGGAGTTAAAAGGTGGCGTTAGCACCACAGTACACATTGCAATCCCGAGAGGTCGCCGATCACCATAGTTGCCTCTGTCCCGTATCCATTCAAGACCTGCACTTTCCTCCTTGCTCGTCTACGTATGAGTCCCTGGACTATCGTGGCGTTAACGTTCACACAGAGCATGATCCAGATCTAGATACCTCTCCTGTCGATTCTAGGCATATCCCGAAACAATCTACGAAGCCTGAGGGAGATTGGAATGTAGATATCATATATGGGCGCTCGCAATGGGCTTTGTGGCGGGCTGTGAGTCAACGCCACTGCCTTCCCGAGCCATATACAACTTACGTTTCTTGCTCGATTCGTCATCCCCAAGGCCAGATCCAAACGAGTCCGCGATAGACAAACAGCATCCTGTAACCTTGATACCATGGATATGTAGGGACCTAAATTTCATGTCTCCCCATGCTGATGGGGGACCCAAGCTAGCCAAGCCTCATCTATGAATCGTGAAGTACAACGTTGATGCCAAAGCTCGTGATTATTCTGCGATTGAAAGTTTGGTAGCGTATATGTGCGAAAGAAGATCGACACCACCTTAGGTTGAACATTTCGGGGCTCGTCTGGTCACTTCATAGAAGGAAACCACCGAGACCATCCGCCGCGACCTGGTCTGAAGGATAATGCGACATCCGTGGAATCGAGCCGACAGACAGACGAAGTCAGTCAAATTCCACTCGGAACCTTGCTTCGGTGATTGACTCACCTAGGCCAAGGTCCAATCCGATGCGACATGGGCGCACCATCGCCACAGAGAACTAAGACTGGAGAAGGTGGCACACACGAACCATCCATTGCTGGCGATTCGCACGCTCCAGCCGCACGAGATCCACCGCCGCGGCGCATATCTCTTGGCGCGCCCGACATTCGAGCCCCAGACCGAGCACTATTGCGTCTAGAATGCCAGTGTCCGCTCTCGCAGAATGCTTGAGCCCCATTGTCGGGATTGCGAACGAGACGACGCAACTTCGGTCCACACCAATTCTTCGCAAGAGGGGTGGGTTGCTGAGCTCTCCGGACAACTGCCGACACGGAAGGCAACTGATCAAGAGGGGCCTAGACGGAGAAGCCATCCATTGGACCGCAGCATCAAACCGTCCCCTCTCCAAAGGTGTTGGTGCCCCTGTCATCAACTTGTTATACAATGTTGTTGCCTTACCTGGACGACGGTAGGACGAGAAGCTCCTCTCGCTGTGATGGCCTCCCAACTGAGTCCGCCCAGAGAACGCAAAGCTGGCGAGGATCTGGGTGGGGGCGGAATCAATGGCGATGACATCACTACGAAGACTTGGGAATGCACCACCTTGTGATCGGGCCGGACACATGCCCCAGCTTCAGCAATATTCGTCAGATGAACTGGACCAGAAAACAAGCAATGGTATTACACCCATGCGATAACTAAGGGCTACAAAGGAATGCGGAGTAGTGTACAAGTACGGTGGAGCCATAGATGGATCGTCGTTGCGTTCGTATAACTTCTGGACCTGCCGTGCGAATAACGTATAAACAACATAATTTACCATCAAGGTGGCGGCCGCTCATGACGAGTGGCGGAGCAGGCGCGCCATAACGCGGCTGAAGTGCCGTGGACGCACGACAACAAGGTCCTCAGCACTGTTGCTAGCAGCCCGCTTCTTCAGCTTGCACTGCGATTTGCTGCCAGTCGAAGCGTTGTTGGATGTCGATCCGCTAGCGGATGCAGAGGGAGCTGAAACCTTTGTGGAGCTCGTACCCGATGCCTTGCCAGTCTGGACTGCAGTACCCGAGGGGAACGGCACGCTGGACACGGGTGGCGTAACCTCTTCCTGGGTCGAGGCAAGGTTCGAGATTGGAGGTCCGGGAAAGACGTACGTCGATCCGGAGTCGAAGACCTAGCCCGCCATCCCAACATGGAGACGTTCAATCGTGGCGCACAAGGGAAACAACCGGACAAGGAAACTCACGGTAGGGTCGAAGATGCCAGGGTCGCTGTCGCTGTAGGCACCAGGGAAGTGCACGGTCTGGTTTGGCTGGCCATTACCACTGCCACCGACCTGGATCTGAGTGCAAGATGGGTAGAATTCTGCGCCGCCCATTGTAACCGCGAGATGAAGGGCGATGATCTGGGGCGAATGAGTCAGCTTACGAAGCGTTTTATATGTCCCCGTCGCTTACCTCGTGACGAATGAGGTAACCCCCGGGACTGAGGTTGGAGGGCAAGGTGAGGGTGTAGGAATCACCGTTCACTGTGAAAGGCCGGTCAGCAACGATCACAAAATGGGGTCTGAGGCAAGAGACCAGATTGGCAAAATGAACGATCCTCCTTGCAGTCACTGGTGGCAAATGGGTCTTGCAAACATGGTGCAAAAGCAGCAGGACGAGAAGTCACTGGTTTACTCACTGATGTCCTGCTGAATCCAAGTGTCCGCATCCTTCTTCCCCGCCTCGTCAATCTTAAACCACTCCGCGTCCAGCGAGTCGAACTTGTCGCACGACGTGCTTCCGCAGGAGGCCATGTAGGTCATCAGCGGGCCGGTGTTGTGTGGCCACTTCTGGCCTCCGCCCCCCGACCACTGGAACGTCACATTGCTGCCGGGGTTGGCGGGGACCACCATCTTGGCGAGCGCCGCGTTCAGGCCGCAGAAGAGATCCTTGTTGGATGCACCCTTGACTGGGCTGATGTCAGAAATGAGGCGGATCGGGCTGGGACCTGCTTCCTCGTTAGGCTCGGCTGCGACTTCGTGCGATCCTCGCTGTCACGGCGCACCTTTGTACTGGTTCGGCACGTTGCCCTCGTAGGTTTGTCCGTCGATGACCACCTGGCTGACGAAACCATGCGCTGCGACATAAGGCAGAGCAGCAGAGATTGCGGCAAAGACGGCGAAATGCTTCATCCTTGGCGTGAAGTCGTGAAAAATGCGGGGTAAAGAGGTCGAGTGTGATGAGAAGGATCGTGGGGGCGTCGTGAACTCTCGTCAAGAGTAGCTCGTTGATCTATCCGGCAATAGGAAGGGGAACACGAGGCTCCCGTCCGGAGTCTGCGAGGCTTTATACTCTCGGGCAGAGCGGGAGGAACGAAAGGTGGCCATTGTTGCCGCGAGGACAATAATGACCGTCGTACACGAGGCTCGGCTATCCAGGGACCAGCTCCGCTTTACACGAGTATAATGGTCGGCTATTATTTGAACTCAGACAAAGGCATTCGACCTCGGCTAATGCGGAGTTTGTATATTTCAATGTGGAAGTTGGACCCAGACAATAACTGTACTTGTTCCGTTCGTTCCCACCTCGAGGCTCGAATCGGCACAGCTGCCAGCGGCTTTCTCATCTGCTGGCTTGGGTACTGGTGCTGCTGTTGTCAACCTCTTCCTTGTCCTTGAGCAAGCGAAGACACCGTCTATGGCATCAAAGCAGATCTTTTGAATGAATCTTGTCTCCCTGTGAATCGGGAAGCAACCTGAGGTGCGTTGCTTGCGCTTTAAGTTGTGCCCGTCGTCTAGCTGGCAGAGTGGATCCCGTCCACGAGCTGACACTCACGGCGGAACTGGCCAAGTGACTTACGACGCCTTGTCCAACGGACAACCAACTCCCGAGTTTATTCTCACGCGGCAAGCTCTCAAGGAAATCGAAGCAAGCTCGGTCGAAGTGTTGAAGCGCCACGTAACCGCTCTACGCCGAATGTTTACATATTCCTCAGCTCCCTCTCGGACCGAGACGTTTGTCCTGCATGAATTGTGTTACATTCCGCTGCCAGTCCACTCTGGCAGGTTTTTCAGTCCTGGTCACCTCAACTTCAATGCTCCCTATATGGCCCTGCCTAACTGATGGCGCTCCGATCCCGGTCTACAGGAGAATGTCATGTTTAAAATGATCATGCGGTGCGTGACGCCCCTTCGCTGAAGTACCGTCTTAAGTCCTCAGCTAGAACCCAACCAGGTGACTGCCCATCCGCCATCATATCAGATATCGTAATGGTGTCGGCCACTTGCTTCCGCGCTGTGGCATTTCGGGGGTAGGCCATTGCTCGCGGCTGCAGGTTGGCGACCTGGTCGGTCACGGCCGGTCAACTGCGGTCCTCGTTGCTACCCAGCTTCCGAACAACGGGCTCCTACCGCCATGGTACGGACGGGAGCACTCGAGACTCAAACTCATGTCGGCTTATTTGTGAACGTCGCAGCATGTAATTCCTGGTCGGGGTGCGTGGACTCTACGCCATTCGTACTGGGGACGTTAACGAGAAGGTGCGCGGCTGGTATGCCTAGCGTGCGAGCCGCTGTGGTCTTCCCCAGGCCCCAGGCCAGGATTCCTGATTCTTGCACTGCCCTGGATGGCTCTGGGTGCTGAAATACAAAAGTCTATTTCCCTCTCTGCCTAGCTGTGCAATCGCGTATGATCCGACGTCTTCTGAATAGCCGGATGTACATACATATTCATCGGCGACCCCTTCCCCCCTGTGAAGCAAGGAGTGGGGGACCACGTGCCGAGCTCCCATCCTCTTCGACGCCGGTTCTTGATGCGGGCAAGGTTGCCCGCACGGACGCTCGCTCGTATGATGGTCGTCTTTGATGTCAGATGTGCCGCGCTGCTCATCGGGCCAGTCAGAAGGTCCAGGGTACAGCACTTGTCCGAGTTCGTTGTGCCAAACAAGCTCGTCGCAGACCATTCCATCGCTATAAAAACCCCTGGTCCTCGCCCCAATGCTCTCTCCAACGCCCCGGCGTCCTCGAATCATCTCACATTCCTTCCTTGCCACCTACTTGCACCCCTCCTCACCCCGCGCAGATCATCATGCAGTTCACCGCTCTGATCCCCGTCGCCGCCGCCCTCTTCGCCTCGGCGAACGCAGCCCTCATCGGCTCCGCTGGCCCCGTCAAGTGCGCGAGCGAGACCGTTGCGTACGAGGGCCTCATTGGCAAGGACAGCAACGTCAAGTTCGTGGCCTCGAGCTGCAACGACGCCCCGCACGTCTCCGCCAACGGCGTCATCTCCAAGCGCCAGAGCTCCAACGGCACCGTCTCCGACGTCTGCGGCGCGTCGTGTGAGTGCCATTTGGCTTTCTCCATCTGAGAAGTGGTGCTGACGGGTCGCTTGCTCTGCTTCCACAGGCAACACCTTCTGCTTCTCTGGCGGCAGCGGCGGCCCCAACGAGGATGACTGCAAGGTCATCGCCGACGCGCTGCTCTACGACAGCCAGAACACTGGCGCTCTGTTCAACATCACTGCGGCCGGCGTAAGTCGTCCTCGCTGTTTCTCCGTCTCGCTGGAGCTTCGGTCTGATACTCGGTTTGCCCAGACCCCAACGGACAAGATCACGATGCAGTACCAGTCCTGCTTGACCTACTTCCTCAACCAGGATTCGAGCGACCTCGAGTACTGCCGCACTGACTGGGTAGGTCCACTTTGTCAGATGACGAGTGAATATTGTGGGGTAATCTGACGTCGCATTCCCGAATAGTCCTCGCTTGTCACCTGGCTCTCGTCGGACTGCAACGCCGCCAACAGCGCCCATGGCGGCCTTTGCGTCGCCGCCGACCAGAGGTGGTACATCCAGTACGCCTAATTTTTTTCATCCCTCCATATGCCATGCCTGACGTTGATTTCAGGGTCCAGAACACCTCCGGGTGAAAGGAAGTATACCCAAGGATTGTGTATCGATGACAAATGGACTTCTGTACGGACTTCCTAAGGTCAACGCGTATTACAAGTGTTGTCGCTCTTTTAGGTCGAACATGTCATCGTATACCGTGCTTAAATCTAGTTGTTCGTGTTTTTGGAGTATACTCCACGTGACTCTGAAATTCAGTGCCAATGAGTGACTCCGCCTGGATTCCGCCGTCTCGTCCACAAGTTCAGTTACTGAGCCGGAGGTCTTCGGCGTGGTGGCTTCAGTGCAGCTCTGCTACCCTTTCATGACCTTTACCTACCTTTGCATTGCAAATGGGTTCCTCATTAATATGAATAAGTCGTCACATTGTTAACAGGTTTAAATATTGTGCTTCCTGGGTCTTTCGAGCTCCCCAAGCGAGTCTGCCGTCGATTCGAAGTCCTTGTGGCAGTGCTGACCCTGTGACATCATGCTGTGTACGAGTTAGTTCAACCTGCCCCCGCGAGGTGCAAGACGTCCTCCGCATGTCTTGCTCGACGATAGATACTGCACAAGAAATCTACTGAATGAAACATTTATCGAAATACTGCTGTCTACAGACATCCATGCACGGTACATATCCTATCCCCAGGACTGGAAGCAATCCGAGTCGAACTCACCCAGTCTTCGCAGTCTACTCCCTCTTCCCGCCACGCACCTCCAACGACACCGGCAATGGCCCCCTCACAGTCACAAAGTAGTCCTTGACGTTCCGCTCGTAGTCGGCGAGCGTCCACCCCTCGCGCGGCCGCATCTCGAGGCGCTGCATGAGCGCGCAAACGGCCGTCTTGAGCTGCTGCAGCGCGAGCGCCTTGCCCACGCAGTTCATCGGCCCGTGCGAGAACGGGATCCACGCCGCCTCGTTGTGCACGTACCCCGCCATCGGCGCGACGTCGTACCCCGTCTCTGCCCCGGTCCCGACGAGCCACCGCTCTGGCAGGAACGCGTTGGGGGAGGGCGAGAAGTTGCGCGGGTCGCGGTGGAACGAGTACACGTGCATCCAGAATATCGTGCCTGGCGGCACGTAGCTGTCGCCGTGTGTGAGCGAGCTTCCGTCGTAAAAATACAACGACGCAGAGCGGGGGAGAGGAGGACTTACAGCGAGTCGACGGTGATGCCTTCGCCGTCGCGCTGCACTTGGCGCTGCGTGCCGGCAGGCACGGCTGGGAACAGACGCAGCGTCTCGTTTCTGCACCCCCAAAAAGGAGACATCGCGGTCAGCACCTCATATAAACACTCTGACAGATTGCCGCGACCGTGACCGCGAGCCCACTCACAGGACGGCGTTCAAGTAGTGCATCTCCTTGTGGTGCTTGGTCGTGATCGTCTCGCCGGGCGGGTAGAACCGGTCTACCTCCGCCTGCAGCTTCCTGTACGCGTCCGGGTTCGAAAGGATGCACGCGAAGAGGCCTGTGAGCGTGCCCGACGTCGTGTCCGAGCCCGCGACCATCGTCAGGATCCCGTCGTTGACGATCTGGTCCATCGACGGACGCGGCTCGTTCTTCCCCGCGCCCTGGATGTCCTCGTGGCTCTGCGTGCACGCACCTCACTGTCAGCAGCTGGGGAGACAATGCGGGTGGGGGCACGGTGGGGGCACTCACGAGATAATGGAAGAGGTCTGGCGTTTGGGTGCCGCGCGCGAGGCGGCGCGCGGCGTTGTTGCGGCACGTTGCGAGGAACGCCTTGTTCCCCAGGAAGACCCACGGGATGCGCCCGAGCAGGATGCCGAACCAGGGGACGTGGCCGAAGAACGTGGCAGTCCTGCGAACACGGAAGCTGTTGGAATTTCGTTGTTTCGATCTGACAGGGCGCAATGACCTACGTCGCTGTTTTTTTCAGGCCAGGCCAAAAGCCGTCGTCGTCCTTGCCTTCCAGCAGGTCGGTACCGCCGCCAAACCTAATGCCACGAACGAGCGCGCGCACGCTGAGTTATTTTCGTGGCCTACGTCCGCACACGCAACGTACTCACGCCATGTCAGACATCAAGTCATACCTGCGCAGTCCGCATGTCAGCCTCTGAGATCTGAATCCTCTCCATCCCACCCCAGCCCCACACAGCAAGCGAGGACAGTGGCGACTCACGCGAAGGCGTTGAACCACTGGTTCAGCATGAACTCGCCCTTCTGCTCCTCGAGTCGCGCCACGAGCTGGCTGACCCGCCGCGCGATGCGGTCTTCGTACGCCTTGAGCGCCGTAGGGGTGAACCCGCGCGCCCACGCTCGCCGTCGCAGGAGGTGCACATCCGTGTCCTGGATCCCAATCATGGTGATCCGCGTGTCGGACAGCACGCGCCCCATCTGGTCTGTCCGCGCGCACACCCACATCGACTCGCGTCAGCTCTCCTCGCTGTTTTTGCTGGTGCTGTGAGGGAAAGGGAAATGGGACATACGCGGGCCTTTGGGTGCGCCGGTTAGGCCGAGAAGCCCTGCGGTGGCAGAGGGCTTGCGGACGGACAACAGATTCGGACCTGCAGGCATATATAAGGGAAGAACCTGGGGCAGAAAAGAGGGACAGGGGCGCACCTATGCGTACGACGTCGCCATGTCGCTCGTGGAGAGATCGAATGTATCGGTGCTGCTCGCCCTCCAGGCTGAGATACGCCATCCAGAATGCAGAGATCTTGCAGAGGAATGGCCCGGGGTGCTGTGCAAGAGGGTGAAAGGGTGAGATGCGGTAACCGACGATCACCGTGGCCAGGAGCGCGAGGTAGACTGCAAGGGTGCGCGGGTACTCCGCGAGGATGTTGGTGATCCAGTTTGAAAGTGTGTCATACTGGACAGAGAAGACGGTGAGGAGGGCTGGGGGAATGAGGAGGACGGGGATGTTGAAGGAGAGGAGGTGCGTTTCGAAGCGTCGAAGAATCTGGTGTGCGACCTGTCTCGTAGATCGGTCAGTTTGAGGAACGATCAGACATTGCGACGTAAATGACTTGCCAAAGCGGAGAAGAGAACGTAAGGCACGCCAGTGTATTGTCCAGATTCCATGGTGCTTTATGCGCGCGACCCTGCTGAGCCGGTTAGGGAAAATTCGGAGGGACGAGGGTGCCCTTACTTGCATATAACCGAGGTGGGGGACGCCTGTGGAGACGCAACGTCGTCCGGGGGAAGAAGACATCCCCCAAAACTCAAGGCAGCGCTGGATAAGTAATCGTTGGTTGAGGTCGAGATTAGCATGAGCAGCGCGGATGCCGGAAAGCGTACAGGTGGCCCACCTTAACAGCCCATGTAGCGCCATCGACGCTGGCTGACGATTTCGACTTTCCGACCAGTGTCCAGTGGGCTGAAAGAACGCAGGCAGTCTCGGACGATATGATGGTGGTCGCATGTATATTAGCTAAGAATATGGTTTGCGAGGATGCCGGCGTCCTGAGCATGTTCGTAAGAGCGGCGATGAGGGGGACAGGACGCACCAGCAGTCTGGTCCTGCGGAACCCGGAAAGGCCTCGAAGGCCGTCAAACTCAACGACTGCCTTCCTGAAAAGTATCGCATACCCCCACGAATAACTGCGCGCGCCGTTACGCCGCTAGTAGAGAGTAAACCTTCGTGGGCGATATTTGCTGTCCGCGAGGTGCTTCGCGGGCGGCCATCTGCGATGAGCTCGTCTGCAAAGACGACGTCGCTGGAGAACAGAGTATATATTTAAGTCTAGATTCGTCAAGAACGAGAGAAGGACTGTTGGATGCGTATGGCCCGCAGAAATTGAAGAGCTCTCAGCTGACCGACGCTTGAATCAGATTTATGGCAGCGATTCAAAAGGGAACGTACCTGTAATCTACATTCCGCTAGCGTCGCCCGGGCCCACTGATGGCAGTTCAACTGGCTATACCACTTGTACCATTTTGCAGCGGCTGGCTCCTTGATTCCTTCACCGCTGCCGTCTCCAACATCTCTGAGGTTGTTGGGGTGTCTGCTAGTTGTGGATTGGCTTTGGCGACGTCTTGACCAGCTTTGTCAGGCGATTGCCATACTCCCATCAACGTTGAGTCTCATGCCTACGAAAGCACTCTCACAAAAGCGTCGACCTAGTTCCAGTGCATCGTAACTCCAAGTTCCAAGTTCCAAGTTCCAAGCTCCAAGTTCCAAGTTCCGCCGCCCGTCACCTTGCGTCTCTTTTGCTTAATCGTAGAAGCTCAGGATAAGTCAGCCCACAGGAAGAATGAGAACTAGTAGCGGTATAGCTAGGACGGCAAATCCATTCCGAGGTAGAGGGTAGCGATGTGCTGGCAACCTTGATCCAGGAAATTTAGGGAAGGAAACGCAACCTGAGCGAGATGATAATTACGTAATTATATTTCCCATCAGCTGGAGGTTGGGACGCACGGCAATTCCTTTGTTCGTCAGCGAAGTACGGCTCACCACCACTCAATGCTCCTGCACTGGCTAGGATTAAGCTAGACGACAAAAGACTTATGGTCGACATCAATGGGATGATTGGTGTCCTCAGGCTTTCACCTGCTTTCACCAATTTCTTCGGTTCAGGGTCTTATCAGTCTGGCGGACGACCTGCGTCGGCACGGAGCCATAGTACGATTGAGAATAGGCGGTATGTATGATGCATTGTCCTCCTCGGAGTCGACAAAGCTCTCATTTCATGTAAGAAATGGCATCTTACCATATCAAGGGCGACTCACATCGGCTTTATAGATCGCTGAAAGGCTGCAGCCATGGAGTATTCAAGATGTTTGTGGCTGACTCGGAATACTATTCAAATTCAAGGTCCGTATTAAATACCTTGTTGGCGACACTCACCCTCTTGTATCTACCCGCCGTCATCTCCACTCACGTCTGAAAATACGCCACTTTCAAGCCCCTTCCTCCATGTTGGCCGTCGACTATTCGTCGCGCCGATTGACACGGTCGACATGCGCCGCCCTGGGTCACGGCAAGCATAGGTGTCTCCTCAACCACACCTCGCCAGATGCTGTATGTACATCAGTCGCTCTGGTCTCCCTGTTCAGAAGATGAGTTCACGCTTATTACAGCATCTACTTCTCCCTCATCGCCAGTCGCCTGTGGCACGGCTTTCAAATGAAGAGTTGCTCCTTATCTTCGAGGCAGCACGCGACAGCGTGTTCGCCAAAGCGAGCGCGTTTGAGCAACTGCAGCACCCCGACATTCTGGTCACCATATCTCATGTGTGCCACCTCTGGCGAGCCATTGCCCTATCAAACTCCTGCTTGTGGACTAGCGTCTTCTCCTGCTCGTACTCGGTAGTCGAACAGCACTTGTCCCGGTCTGGAACCCGCCCGCTCAGAATTTATGGAAGGTTTCCCGCTCAGCAAGGGAAAATTGGCCATTCTTCAGGAGAAGATGAGAGTACGGCCATTGCAGCTGCTCTCATAGAGAAGGCGTATCAATGGAAGACCCTGGCATGGATCGACCATTCGGCCAACGGCGCGACAAACGTGGTCCGTCTCCTGCAATCTCCAAATGCATACCCCTCTTTGGAACGTCTTGAACTTGGCATCCAACAATGCATCCCCTTGGAGGCGGGTGCCGACAACGCGAGCAACGCGAGCCTCTTCCCCGCACTGCAACATCTCTCTCTGACTCGCGTCCACCCCGTGTCCCTGCCTCGCAGCACAATACCGTCGCTCCTCACCCTCGAGCTCAATTGCCTCGGGCGTCGCCTGTTATTCTCCCAGCTCATCTCTCTCCTATCCGGCACCCCCGCGCTCCGCACCTTCACAATACACCACACCCTCCCAACGTTGGATCCCCATCACTTTGCGAACGTAGGCCTAACACCCCCTAACTGGCTCCCAGATGGTACCCTTAGCGTGACAGGGGCGTTCACAGTGAAGCTGCCCATGCTGGACTCTCTTTCGCTAAGCCCCGCGCCGACATGGACCCTGTGGCTCCTTCTGTACTACCTTGAGCTCCCTTCCCTTACAAAGCTCGACCTACACGTACGCCCTGCCTGGTCCTGCTCACACTGGCCGTGGCTCTCGGCCAACGGCCGCCTCCGCCTCGAAGCCCCCATGCCACGCTCCTCCGAGTCCTACATTCTGAGCCGGGCAGACTGGGCCATGCCGCTCCCCGCGCTCCGTACCCTGCACATCACCTACTACATCTCCCCGCCGAAGGCCCCGGCTCCCGGGTCGGACGCGCCCCCTCCCGCAACACTCCAGCAGCTCCGCCGCCTTTGCTTCCCGAGTCTGACCGAGCTCCAGATCTTCCACGCCCTCGCGTCCGACCCGGCCACGCAGATTGACTCTCCCACCACTCTGCCTCTGCCCCCGCTTCCTGCCTTCGACGCGCTTTTCCACGCGCCGGACTTCCGGTGTCTCGTCCGCCTCTCGCTCATTGGGAGTGCGCTCCCGCTCGCCACTCTCTGCGACGCGCTTCGGACGCGAATGCCTGCCCTTGAGTCGCTCGCCCTGGTCGCGTGCCAGGGCGCGGGTGCCCTCGTGTGCGCGCTCGCCCCGGGGGAGTGCGGCGGCGGGTGCGAGAGGTGGCCCGGGAACGAGGACGCGTGGATCGGGATGAAGGTGCGAATGGTGCTTGTGAGGCAGTGCGCGGATGTGCGTGCAGGGTGCTTGCGAAAGGTCATCGCAGGGCGGGTGAGGGCGAGCGCGGCTTCGGATGCGGGGTCGAGGCTCGAGAGTATTTCCTCCGAGTCGGGCGGTGGACGGGACTCGGCAACGAAGGTGGAGAGACCCCGGAGGATCACCCGGATACAGATCGTCGGGTGCGCTGGGGTCACCAAGGACGATGTGGCTGCTCTTGCTGCTATTCGGGGGGCTCCTTCACTCTACTGGTTGCCAACCAGGCTGGCGCAGTAGGAGTGGTGCGCGCGGGGCAGGGAGTCTTTGTTCCCGCGACAGGAAGTTTTGGCGTTGTTACTTGTCTGGAAGTGTGGCGTGCGAATTTGGTCGGCCCGTGTATACTGCAATATTGATATACGGTATCGTGTGGACATGAGTGAGTACAGTGGCAGCAACTTGGAATCGATGCATTTCACAATTCATTCCCTGGAATGCGGGTGCCCACAATGCGAGCACCACAAGCCTCTTCCCCGCGCTGTAACATCTCTCGCTGACCCGCGTCCACCCCGTGGACCTGCCTGGCAGTGCAATGCCCTCCCTCCTCACCCTCAAGCTCGACGGCCTCTCGCGCAGATCGTTCTTCTTTCAGCTCATTCCTCTCCTCTCCGGCGCCCCGGCGCGCCGAACGCTTATCGTACATAATATATTCCCGATGGCCGACCTACATCACCTGGCAAACATCGGCAATCAGGAGCCAACTGGCTGAATTAACCGTGGACCTAGCATCAACCGGACCAGCAAAGTGAAGCCGCTGCCTCTCGCTTCAGCAGGCGCCAGCCTGGGTCCTTTGGGTGCTGCTCTACTACCTCAAGCCCTCTGCGCTCGCAGAGCTAGACCTCCACGTCTACTCAAACCCGTACAGCTCCAACTTGCCATGGATGTCACCCGACGGCCTCCTCGTCCCGGTCGGCACGCTGCGTCTTCCCATGCCTAGCATTTTAACCCGAGACTGGGCCATCCCCCTGCCTGCACTCCGTACCCTGTGCATTACCTAGTACTATCCCCCTTCAGTCGCACCAGCCCCGCCCATCGGCACTGACGCCACGGTATTCCCTCCCGTCACAGTCACGGCAGACCTAGACCTCCCACAGCTCCGCCGGCTCGTCTGCGCGGGCCTCACAGACTTCCAGCTCGTGCACTCCTTCAAGCCCAGCATAAACGGCCCCACTACCTCCAGTACCACTTGGTTTACGGCCCCTCCACGCCCTAGATCTCCGAAACATCGTGCACCTTTCGCTCACAGGGTTTGCGTTCCGGCTGGACACGCACTGCGATGCGCTCCGGACGTGCGTGCTGACCCTGGAGACACTGTCTCTCACCGAGTGCCCGGGCGCGGTTGCGTTCGTATGCACGCTCGCTCCGGGGGAGTGTGGCTGCGGGTACGAGAGTTGGCGCCGGAATGCTGATGGGGACGGGTCGGACGGGGCGTGTGGATCGGGATGAAGGTGCGCGAGGTAATATCATTAGTAATCGTGACCAAATGCGCGGACGTGCGTGCGAAGTGTTTAAGGAAGGTCATCAAAGCATCACGCCGTCGGAGCTCCAGAGCACTCCACTTGCGTACTCCTCAAGCGGGTCTGTCACTGACACTGACATTCGGGCGAGGGTGAGACGGCCCAGGAGGACCACCGACATACAGGTCGTCGACTGCCCGGGTGTTCCTCTGGCTGATATGGTTGCATTTGCGGCTATTCCAGGGGTATCAGTATCGTCGCCGTACTTAATATCACCCATGACAATGATGTCGAGGCACTAGGAGCAGCGGTGTGCGCGCGTATGGAATCTCTTCCTCTGGGGCTGTAATGGTTGGTGACTGTGTTTGCCTCCTAGTCACCTGTAGATCGGAGTGATTATGGTCTATATATGTATCAGTACAACAGTGAGTCGACGGTGGTTACTTTGGGCTGCGTACTAGGAATCGACATGAACGATCTCCCGCCAGATGACTGACCAGCCTCGGGCGGCGTGTTTTATGGTGGTGTTGAGATCGGTGTTGGGTTGTGTGTTGGGAGAGAGGTCGCTGGCGGATGAGCTCGGAGGTGCGTTCACGTTGTGCTCTCCTCGTTTCCGCACCCGACAGGAGGCAGGTACATCTCGGGCGAAAATCTGAAATTCAGGCAAGTGACTGCTGCTGGGCGCCTCCCTGCCCATGGCTGTGCGAAGGTTTGGACTTGCTTTGGACTGCCAGCATTTGCGATCGACCACCATCATAGCACCACGGCACTAAGTATGAGCTTAATTTCTTCTCTATCTTATAACAAACTGTAACTGTGTGAGCCGGCTCTAGGAACGCGCATGTTGACCACTCATGTTCAAGTTGCGGTGTTCAACGCTGCGGCCAGCGTGAGTCATCGCCCTACAGATTCCCAAGCTCAAGCTCCTGACCGTAAATTTGCAGCTCGACCACATGCTGAATATTGTCTGACGAAGCACGCTCCCGCAATCCATATCTGCGTAAATATCAAGATTGCTAGTGTCTCAATTACACACCCAGCCGAGTGACCGCCGTAATGGTGCTTAGCGAGTAACTCGGAAGCGTTGGGGGAAGCCATTGTGAATGTAGTTGACTTTTCATTTCAGTTTTTGTGACCATTTCTGTACAAAACAAAAACAGTGCAACAAATGAAGCTGAAGCATCCCGATACATGAAGAAACGATCAAGATCAGCTTTTGCTTTTGTGTGGCAGGGTCCGCCAGTGGGTCAAAGCGTCGCAATTTATTATAACGCCGACAACCACTCCAAGCCTCGGTCTCTCGGGCCCCCAAATAATCTACCATCCCTCTTCTGCTTTCATCCTCCACTTGACCACACTGCATGCAGCCCGGGACATGGAAGCCATGAGTGCCTTCTTTCCGCTACCCATTCGCGCCTTCGCTCGGGTCGTCTGTGGTCGCGACGACTGCCGGAAGATATCCTCTGTACGTTGAGTGCTTCTTGCTCACCCGCATTTGGTGCACTTACCGCCCATTTGGTCCAGCCGTCTCCGATTATGCAGCTCTCGAACGAGGAGCTTTCCATGATTTTCGCAGAAGTCGTCCACTCCGGCGACACTTTTTCCGCTCCAGACCCACCCGCAGCCACGATCCTCTCCCATGTCTGTCGCCGATGGCATGCAATCGCAGTGTCTACGTCAAGCCTCTGGGTCTGCATCTCTGACATTCCACACTCCGCGGTCGGCAAGTACCTGTCCCGCTCCCGCCACAGGCCTCTCAGCATCCGGCTCGAATTCAACCCCCTGCAGACAATGAGCATCAGCATCGCGCTATCGGTGATCAAACGCGCACATCGTTGCAAGGAGCTCCACTGGATTGATGAGTCGCCAGGCTGCGTTCTCAACGTGAGCGCGTTCATCCGAATGGCGCATTTTCCAGTCTTGGAGGTTCTCGAGCTCGCGTCCCGGATAGTCGTCTGCCCTGGTGAGTCTGAGCCGCTCGGAGGGTCCTTGACCCCTCAGTCGCAGGACACGGGGCTGTGCCCTGCACTACGCGACCTCACCCTCCGCCAGATCCATCCTGCAGTGCTCCGTCCTGGACTCATGTCCCGGTTGCACAAGCTTGTGCTGAAGGACCTCCCTACAGCCAGCTGCTTCCGAGTCTCGGACCTCATCTCCCTGCTTGAGGGTTGTCCACACCTCGAAACCCTCGAGCTCATCCGTGCGACGCCCATCATCGACATCCAGCCCATAGTCGGTCGCCCACAGCACCCCTCGCAGCGCCTCCCTGCTCCGTACGCGTGGCAGCCCACGCTTCCGATCAAACACCTCGTCTTGAACTGCGTCCCAACGACGGACCTCTGGCGTGTCTTCCGCCTCTTCAACATGCCCACCCTGGAGACGCTATCGCACCTCGTGCCGTCCTTTCTCCACGAGCCGCGCTGGCCACACACTGGCACCTTCAGCGACCGGTACCTTGACGAAGTTCCGGACATCCCCATCGAAGTCCCGCAGCTGCAGCGCCTCAACGTCGAGTACGACATCCTCGACCCCAACCGGCCCTTGCCCCAACTCGCGCACGTCGTATTCTCCAACCTCGCCGAGCTCTGCGTCACATACACCCACCGCGCCCGCCAGTGGGGCGCGGATTTCGAGCGCGCCCCCTTCCCTCCGCCCCTCTTCCAGCCGCTCTTCCGCCAAGCCGCCTTCTCGGCTCTGCGCACGCTCCACCTCGCGCACGCGCGCATCGACGTCCCGCTCATATGTGAGTTCCTCCAGCACGCCGTGCCCGCGCTCGAGCGCCTCTCCTTGGAGGACTGCGTCGGCGCGGGCGCGCTCGTCTGTGCGCTCGGTTCGCCCGCGTCGTTTGAGGAGTGTTTACACGGCCACGTGCACCCGCTCCCTCCCTCGTCCTACGAAGTCGAGGTTGAGGACGAATGCGAGGACGAAGATATGGACGAGGACGAGGACGAGGACGAAGGCCGGGGAACGATGTCGATAACGCAGACGAGGGTGACGAGGACAAGGACCAGGGCGACCGCGGAGTGGCTCGGGCTTCGCGTGCGCACGCTCGTGCTCGTCGCGTGCGCGGACGTGCGCATCGACTGCCTCCGGAAGCTCATCGCGACGCGCGCTGCCGCTGCGATGGGCGTGCACGATGTCGCCCCGCACCGCTCGTGGAGCGCGTTCCGGCGGAAGGAGGATAGGGCGGTGAGGGGGTGGACCCCGTGTAGGATCGAGATGGTGTGCGTGGAGCGGTGCGAGATGGTCACGGAGGGCGGGGTGAACATGCTGCGCTCGTTGGCAGGCGCGCCGGAGTTCCGGGTGAGGGACGGTCGGGAGTGTGCGTAGGCGACATGCAGGGGGTCATTCGTCCCACCGGCCGCACGTCATACGAGGTCGACCGTGATCATGCATCTACTAGTACATAGACCTCTCGGTCCGGTGCCGTCCTAGAATGGGGAATCAGGGGATCTTGTGTCTGCCCGGAGGAGTGCCCAGATACCTGAGGCCTGAGGGCCCTTCAACATGCTGCGTTAGTCCACCAGGTGGGACTCGCATTAGGTTGATCTGCGTCTAGCACCGCACCGACATCTTGGCGTTTGGGCACGATGCCGCGGTTCGACGCTGGTTGATAAAGGGTAGTAGTCTGTTGGTAAATAACGTCAGTACACTTAGAGGAGAACACCCTTTGATTAATGTGGTTGCACTCGAGCCAGGAGAAGAACATCCTGCAATTGCTGGCGGCAGAGTGGTCCAAAGTTTGCATGCTCCTCAAGCGCGGGGCGCCTATGGTGTGCAAACATTTGGCCACAACATGCCGCACTGGCAAGTGCACTGCTGTAACGGGCGGCGTGCCGCTGCGAGGTCCGGAGGGACGAAAACAAGGCTATGTTCGAGGTACAGAAGCGAGTACAACGAGGGTGCAAGCAGACCAGCCCGAGACCTGTGTTGGTTCGTCAAAGAGAGGCCAAGCGTATCGTAGCAGACTAATCTAACGTGACCGGGTCACGGAGTCACGGCCAGGGTAACGGGTGCCGTTACAACTGCGCTCGGACTAAGCCTCAAGGCCTCAAGGCCTGAACCGCCGACATTCGTGCGGCACAATTTTCAGTCCACTACCTGTTCAGCATAAGTATCTGTTATTACTAGTGATTGCGGGCGAGTTTGCATGTCTCCACCAAATGGACCTTATGCGTAGGCTGACCCGAGCTCCTTCGCCAGGCAACAGACAAGGCGGCCTGAGCGCGGCATCAAGCTGGATGACCAACGCTCTTCTCGGACTCGCAAGACACGCGTTGCGGATCCAATTAATTTCAGAATGTGCCATCCACCGGTGGGAGGCAAGGATGATTTAGTCACCAGCATCCCCGGCCGGCTACTGAATGGCTGGAAAGGTTGGATCCGAGTGTTCCAGGCGACGAATCTGCGTTCCGATACTGGGGTGCCTTCCGCCATACTGTGGTTCAATGCCGCGTGTAGCAGTTTTGAGCGCCTTGTGAGTCCTTTCTATCATACAGCGGTGAGTCTGTCCTCTTCTTTTCGCGCATGCCGGCCTCGCGGAGATCGATGCAGATAACTGCGTGCCCTGGCCTTCAAGCTGTGCGTATATCAACTCAATGACGCTGCGACATCGTTGATTCTACTCCTGGACCCACTGAGCTCTCTCACAAGACATTGACTCACTTGCCAGCGCGACGAGCAGCAAGCTCATGCATATGTTTTTCGCGAGTCACCGGTCCCCAGTTGCATCCTCAAAACCGCCTACGTCTTCTGAACCGTCCATCTCTCGGTACGCATGTCCTTCACCATGCCATACACCCCCTCTGAATCTCATGTAACCAATAACACAAGGGATGTACTTGCAGAGGCCACGACTTATCTCGATCCTGTGGAGGCCAGCTGGGAGAAATCTTCGGGGCACGCCAATGACTACCTCGAGAAAGCCGGTCAGTCTTAGTTCAGGCTCATGTCATCCCCATCTCACTTGATGCTGACGAGAACGACAGTGGACAAGTATACCACAATCTCCGAGACGGCTTCCAACCTGCGCGCGGTTGCGTCCCCCCTAGTTTCACCCGTTCTTGAGGGTGTGGTCGCTGCGAAGCCTGTAAAGGAGATCAACAGCAAGATTTCGAGGGTCGTCGACGGCATCCCAGCGCTGCTCAGGGTCCTGGACAAGGTCGCGAAGATTCATCCGTTCATCCAACGTCCGTTCGATCCTTCTTTGTTGACGTCCCAACCCGGCTGACTCATCTTTATGATCTGGCAGTTGCGGTCGAGGCGTTCAAGGTCGCGGTCGAGCTCGACCTCAAGCGGAGAGACAACGAGAAGAAGATCGCCTCGCTGTTCGCGACAATGAGGGATACGATGGCCGTGCTCGTCCAGTACGTCACCGAGGTCCAAGTTCAGTTGAGAGAACTCATCGTCTTCGTCAGGCTGGAGGGCATCAACGGGCACAACCGCACGGGGAGCGATAACGTCACCATCGCAGAACGCATGCAGGACGTCATCCAGAAGACCGCTGAGGACATCAAGAGCTGCGCGGAGTGCTGCAGAGAGTACGCGGAGAAGCCCTTCGTGTCGAAGATGGTGGTCAGTGGGCCATGGAGCGACAACCTCGAAAAGTACAAGAAGCTGTTCGCCGCTCGCCGGGAAGACTTCATGTTTGCGCTCGCGCTTCATACTGGCCAGGCTGTGAACGACGCGAATGCGAAACTCGACACCCTCACGACACTCTCCGAGAACATAGTGCGCTCACAGGCGGAATCCGACACTCGGCAGTTGCAGCTCGCTGAAGAGGTGAAGGGGATTGTGCGTGACGAGAGCACTCGTATCATCGCCGAAGTCACTTATGGTCCGCATAACAAAATAGAGGACCCCGTAAGCCGCCTCAGCCATCCGTCATCTTCTCGATGTCTGACCACACCATTCGCAGATCATCTGCGAGATTTGGAAGGAAATGGTACGTCCCCATCTTCGGAGACGTGGCACACGTCCAATGACAGAATGAGCTAGCATTGGAGTGGAAGCGTTAAGGGCCGGGATTTCGTCATCGCGATTCGGAACCATTTCCGCAGGAAGTCTCGCATTCTGCCTCTGGAACAGTCTGGGATAAATGCGATACCAGCACCGACCGCGGAGATATTTCTGGGGGAACAGGACGCGTGGGCATTGAAGTACATCGACGCCACGAGGACTCAGGCCATCATCGAGGCTTTCGACGACGAGGCCGCGTCGTCTGGATACATCTCCATAGAGGAAGTGAACACCTTCGTCGCCAGCCCGCGTCCGGACAACTGGAGGTAAGCACCGGTGCCGCTCTTCTCACAAGGCCTGCATGGTTGAAGACTTGAGTACTGACGTCCGGTCATTTACCATTCCGACTAGCCTGCTGCATTGGCTTGCGTATTGGGCTGTCGGTAAGTGGCGGACTAGCGAGCTCGGGATTACTGCCGCCGGATTGGCTGACCCTCACTCGTTTCAGGCCGCCAGATGGCCATGAGCCGTTACGCAGAGGAGATCGACATCCGACTCGCGAAAATGTTCGCTCTCAAGCGCGACGTGCTCCCAGCAAACCGAAACGGGGTGGATCAATACTTGCATCATGTATGGACAGGCACCACAACGCTCACAGCTGCGCTCCGCCGATCCCACGCTACCCACGAGGAACTCCCGAGTACAGACCGTTTTGAGAGCTACACGCAGGCCTGTCAGGAACGCTTGGCGGAAAGTCTGGAGACCTCAAAGTACAACATAGACGGGGAGAGCGCACTGAACCGCATTTGTGGTCCCGGGCCGATCGAGAAGGTATTCACCTTCATTTATCACTGACGTCCTGCTGACAGTATCTCCTCAGCACGTTTTCCCTCTCCTGTACCTTCTCCTGAAACGCGACTTCGAGCTCATGCGGCTGGCGCGCACCGAATGCTTGCACGTCCACGAACTGGAGGACTCGATGCGTACCGTCATGTCGGTCCTCACGGCGGTAAGGAAGCGGTATGAGCACCTAGCCGGTAAGGCTGAGGTACGGACCGTCAGGGTCTGGGGTCGAGCTGACGATGTCGTGCAGAATCGTTCAAGCAGCAGGGGCTGGAACCTGTCCTGCAGTTCAAGGTTTTCGCCTTCGAGATGGTAAGCCAAGAAAGTGGAAGCTGGAAAACGATGCGTACCAGGATGCTCACGGGTGTACTACAGTTCAAGTACATGGACGACCAAGAGAAGCTTTCGAAACTCGAATTCCCGAGTGTCGCGTACGAGGAGATCACCGAGGACCAGAACATCGATCCTGCGACCATTGTCAAATACCCTCTACAAATGAGGGAGGAGCTGTTCGCGAAACGGCCTATCGGGAACACCGGAGCAGACCCGCATGTCGATCCCGTTGTGCGGAAGATGTGAGTAGTTGCTCCGTGACATGATAGCGTCTTCTGACTTTGACTAATGAAAATAATGTCTGTCTTAGCTTGGGCCACTGGTCCGGATTCTGCGGCGACCGCTCCTTGTACCCATCACAATCCATGCTCACTCTCGACCTCCGCCCCACTCCAGACGACGCGAAGCGCTTTCAGGGTACGGGAACGGCGCCAGATGGCACGAACTGGGACCTCACGGGAGAGTACACAATCCTCAAGGAATCGCCGAAGCGTACACTCAGCTACGCCTACACCTTCACTATCACATACGCCGCCCACTATCCCGCACAGCACTTCTCCGCCGAGCTCAACCAAGGAGGGACGATGTTGTCCGGTTCATGGGGATACCGCGACAAGCCGTTCCCGTTCATGTTCAAGCGCCTCTCCCCCGAGGTCATGCGCTTCTACCCCACCCCCACCGAGCTCGCGGCCAACAAGCCTAGAGCGCTATGGCAGTTCGCGATTCATGTGATCCTGGACCAGCTCTCCCGGAAGAGGGGCTCGTGGCGGTGGCTCAAGAAGCGATGGGAGACTGGGCAGCGCTACGCCAAGCTTACGATGCGCAGGGACTCGGGCACATTCGGCTCGAAGCTCACTGCAGAGGAAGTCGTTGAGCTCGCCAGGTGCCAGCGTGAGATGACTTCGGACGAGGCGCGCCTGTTCAATGTCTTCATAGACCTGTGCAAGAGATCAGTTCCGGTTCATTGGCACGTTGATCATCTCTTGAAAGTGTTTCTGGCTGAGCTGACTACTATACGAAACATAGGGATGTAGAGTGCAAATCATGCGGCGAAAACCCTATCAGAGGAAATCGCATCATGTGCACGTCCTGTAGGATGGGAGACTCAATCAACTTGTGCTGCAGGAAGCGATGCATGTTCGCGGTCGTTCAGCCGGACGTGCACCACACTTGCGCCCTCACCCACCAGCCTTCCCACGACGTCGTGAAGCTGCCCCTCGCCATCCACCCCATCCGGGAATATGCAGATGTATACCGCAAGGCCCGGTCTGCGGCGAAGACAGTCCGTCAGCTCTTCGCGGAACCGCCACCATCTCAGGCGAGACGGGCCCCAAAGTGCGTCTACTGTCGCAAATCCCTTTCACTCCCGTGCTCGTACTGCATCGAGTGCGAAGGTGAGCCATTACATTTCAACTGCTCAGGCGTGAGTTAGAGGCTGATAAGTAGTCCCATGACAGGGGATATCCTCGTCTGTGCCTCATGCGACACCAAGCACGACGGCGTCACTATAAGGGCGCATAAAGACACCCACGCCCTCGTTCGGTGTCAGCCTCTTATAGATGCTGAACGAGGGCATGCTGCGAGAGAAATTCATGTCGGCACGATCCACACAGAGGAGAAAGTAGCATCCCCTGATCGCGACGAGCAGGAGCAGGAGCAGCATATGGACAGTTTCTTTCTACACCCGGTGAAGGCCGCTCGCACCGTTGGGGCCAAGATCGTCGCGTCGGTGCAGGAATGTGTGCACGCTTAGACCATGCCGGTATGGCGTGCCACGCCGCAGTGTGGGGGTCGTCAGTGGGGAGACGAGCATTCCATCCGGTGTTGATTTTCTGGTTGGGGGTAGACCAAACGATCAATACACACAATCTTCTTGTACATTCTGAACGCTCCAAATGGTATAACAGTTGTCCTGGCGATCGTTACGCGCATATGTGAAGCGTTTGGAGGCTCGGTGCCCAGGAAGTAGATGCAGGAGCACGTCCCAGATATGCCACAGGGTCACGGTACGAGTGGCGAGAGCATCGACGCTTGAGTAGCTTGAGTCATCCAGCCGAGCGAGTGGGTGACGGTGCCATAGTCAGCCGTCGCTGCATGAAGCATAAGCATCCTGCGCAATACATGGACTGCTGGGAAGGGTGTTGATTTATTGCCGAGGCCGAGCTACCTGAAACACCATGAGCATGTAGTAGGGAATACAGGAAGAATGAGCAGAACACCCGCATCACTGCCTCTCTGTGCAGGCTGTGCAAGCGCTCGAACTGGTCCGCGCGCCGGGGGTACTGTTGGACCCTCCTGTGGAAGGTGCAACCGCTCCGTCCGTGGAGGACAACACCAAGTCCGAGAAACCGTCCGAGGCTGCTGAGCCCGAGAGGCTATCCGAAGCTCACGCCGAAGACGGCAAAACCCACGAGGAGCGGACGATTTCGACACCGGCATGCTTCGTATGTCAGGAAACCGTGTACATGGGGCGCTGCTGGCGTTGCCTGGAATGCGAAGGCACGTCCTCTCTTTCACCATGCCCGCTACCGTCACTCGGCCGGGCAGGGCCAACTCACAACGCGGTCCACGTTCATGTCCACAGCTCACATTTGCGATGGGTGTGACAAGCAGATGCTGATCGCTTGCTGGTCGTGTAAAAAGCCGTTCCCCCAGCCCGAGTGGTATTATGGGTTCAAACCGAGTGCGTGATCTTCCGGGGGGGCGGAGGCCGTTGTACAGACGTGGCTAATGTGATTCCGCTGTGCAGCTGACTTCACGTGCCCGACGTGCTGCGGACGTGGTATCAAGGGCCCAGATCCCGACGACCCAGGAATGGCGGGCTTGCGCCGACACGTCTACACCCACGCGCTCGTTCTGTGCAAGCGGCTGGTGCCAGACCCTCAGCCAGAGCCCGAGACGGAGCAGAAGGCGACGGGCAACCGCCTGGCGAAGCTGGAGGAGCGAATAGAGCAGCTGCAGAGCCAGCTGATGAAGTTGGAGAATAAGCAAGAAGCGATGCAGGCGCTGCTGCTCTCCAGGTTCACGGAGGCGCTTACGAGGATGCCGAACGTATGTGCATATTGTGAACGGACAGGCGGCATGAAGGGGAAAAGGACTAGTTTATATCACACATCATTACTTCTCAGAGTGTGTTTCCAGCCGTCAAGCCAGTGTCTCAGCTGTCCGACTACAGCACCGTTCTGGCTGGCCATCGCAGCGCATACGCCTCTCTCCCCTCAACAATAACGGCCATACAAACCACCGCCGTGGCGATGACGCCCAGCGCGAACGCCAACACAAGCCTCACCGCCTCCTCCCTCCTCGCCCCCTCCAGCACCCACCTGGCCCTCTCCCATACCCCCGTCTTCGGCACGCGGTTCCCCAGGATCACCACACTCCCATCGCTTGGGGGCTCGCGCACGCCCCGCTGGCGCGCGCGCGCGTCCTCGCCCGTGCGCGGGACCGCGTCCGCGACATGTGCGTGCGCGAGCGCGGGCAGGCCGTCGAGCGAGCGCAGGTTCCAATGCACCCACCACCACTTCATGCTGCGTTCCTGGGGGGGCACCTTGGAGTCGGAAAGGGCGAGAGCTGACGAGGCGGTCGGGGCGGCAGCGGCGGCGGCGGAGGCATCGCGCGCCTCCATCTTCTTGGACCAGTTGAAGAGCGCGGTGCGGTGCGCTTGGAAGGTGTATAGCGGCACGGCGTACCCGCACGACTGCCGCCCCACGATCACAGCATCGGTAAGGGCGAGCACGAGGATCAAGGTAAGCGTGAGTCGTGGAGGGAAGAGAGATGAGGATGAGGATGAGAAATGGAAAGGGGGACGCACGGAGCCGACCTTGTGCACGTCGACGACGATGGCGGCGCGCGAGCCCGAGAGGCGTTTGTGCGCGGGCACGAGCTGCGCGTACGCGGGCGTGCCGAACTCGTGCACGGTCCCCGTCCCGAAGAGACGCACGATGCGCGCGGCGCCCTCGAGGGCGCAGAACATGATCGTGATCCGCTGGTTCTCCTTCAGGTGCGCGATCGTCTCTACGCCTGGCATTGACATTTGGCGAAGAAGTCTGGTGGTCAGTGCCATTGCGGAAGGAGGAGGTGAGAACAGACCGCTGCCGCTGAGGTCCTCGTACCAGACCCGGGTCTTGCTCTCGACGACAAAGGACCTGCGCACGCCTTTGGGCGAGACGTTGACGTGCCCGTCGCCGCTGAGCGGGGCGGTCGCGACGAAGAAGATCTCTTGCTTGCGGATCCACGGGATGAGGCTGTCTGGGATGTCGTCGGTGAACTGACCCATGTCGATGTAAGTAGACGTCGTTGATGGACCGAACGAGCTGAGGGGTCGAATGCAAATATGTGCAGGCGATGACGACGCTTAAGTAAAAGTCGCGCGCCTGAGAAAAGACGTACACACGGATTGACAGGCATTTCATATACCCTCGGATTCTAAAGCAGTTACTGCAGGGATCCGGAGGCCGACATCAGGTGGTCCTGAAACGCCGATAGTGCTGCTTCTACGTAGAAGATCGTGAGCTCTAATCAAATGGCCACGACGGGCACAGCAGATGTTTCGGGATGAGGGAAACGGTCAGGAAACGAGGACGGAATTTTCAAGTTTCTCGTGAGTTTCCGGGGTGATTCGTGGTTGGGGAAACGTGGTGTTTCCTTTGTGTTTTTACAGCGTTTCCGGAGACCAGAAACGGCCCTAGGTGTTTCAACAAAGGGGAAATTGCCAGGAAACGGACCGGAAACAGGCTGCATTGTCCGGAAACACAATGTGTTATGCCTGTTTCTGACCCATTCCTTTAAGATTTCCCTTCTATGGAAACACGTCACCTGTTTCCAATGTCCAAACACGCCTGAGAAACACCCAGGAAACTTGTCGTTTCCTGGATCCCGAAACACCCTGAAAATGACCAAGAAATTTGAATTTTCCGTACCAGTTTTCATCCCGTTTCCAAACGCCCAAAACACCCACTTGCCCGTCGTGGGCCCATCGCCGAACAGATGGGGCTGACGTACCTTACAGCGTGCAGTGCCCAGATAACAGAGGTATGCACGGGCATGTCCAAAGAGGAGTCTAGAAGAGTGCACAGAAAGTAGAGGTGAACCCCAGTGACGAAAGTGTCTGCGGCCAGTCACGATGCATGTCTAGCAGCCCACCACACTGTGCGGTGTGACATAACGAATACAGGCGATGGAAGGCAGTACGAAAGCTTGTGTTCTATGTGGCGCATGAAAGCGCTTACTATGAACGGAGGGGCACCGAAACCTCGATTGGGAGTCACTTGGAGGGCGGAAGAATAGTGAGTTGTCGATGACTCTAAGAGTGGCCCTGTGCCTTTCACAGCAGGCTGAGAGGAACCCTGTAGGAATGAGATTGAACTGAATTTTATGATGGCCATCATTGAGTAGCGCATTCTGCAGGCTCACTGGAGTTGACGGAGGGATAGGGCCCTCGATTGAAGCTGGCATCAGTAAGATTCGTGGTCAAAGAAATCTTGATATTCTACAACATAAATGTATTCCATATTATGAAGGACCAGACCAGATATTTTGAAAAGAGCCAAGATAGAAAGCAGTCAGTGTAGCGCCAGAGTGCAAGAAATAGCAGCATTTAGACAAATCGCCATTACGAGCGCCTATCACATTTGCCTCTGTTTGGTTTGTATCACCTGATGACGGCCACGTTGGTGGGACTTAACCACATTGATCATGCCGCTTGTGGCTGTTTCGCATGTTTGGGCACTGAACGTTGAACTGCTCGTGAGTACTGCTTCATCTTGCTCAGTCTCTCCAAATAATATCGTGGTCTGAACGACATCTCATGCTACCAGAACCTGCCGGAACCTGCTTCAGGTTGCGGGGTCACTAGAGTCAGGCTGTCATCTGTCCGCCCAGGAAAAGAGGTGGAATATGGCCGGGGAACCAATATAAAGACACCCGTACCAGCACTTGCATCAAACATGCAACTGTGGCCCAAGTCAAACCAAGTAATCATGCAAATGCTCACTGTTTCTCCTGAGAGGCTTCCGATCCAGGGCAACCGGAATATGGCCAGTTTTGAGGGTGTCAAGAAGGGCTGCCGGTTGGGGCATGAGTTGAATAATTGGTGACGGAATTCTCCTGACATCTCATCTCAACACACAGTTGATACTTCTGCCCTTCGTCCAGTACTCAGCCCTCTATCGTTTTTCTGCTGTCTGGAAACATGTTTGAAGCTGCTTTTGGAAAGATTTCTGCAGTGAATTTGGACCTAAAACCTTTGGATCCTCCAGATCAAGGTGTGGTCGTTATTGTCACCATCATATTAGGCTCTATCCTTCTACCATAACAGGTGCAGCAGTTCAAATGAGGACTTTCAATCTGTCGGCAAATTAAGGGCGATCAGAGCAAAACCATGCTTTTCTGAGATACTGGTTGCACTGGACACAAGGCTAGGATATCTCGAACCCCAGAGCGGCCTAGTCTCTACATCGCATTACACCTCCTTATGTCAGTCTCGCTCACTGCTCTGGCTTCACAGTCTCAGTTGCTCCGTGTCACCACAATTACCTCTGACATTGGTGTGCCTAGGGTTATCTCATCAGTTTTGTCTCAATGAGGCCTGACTGCGACCTGACTAGTAGTAACAACCACAATCCTCCAGGTGCTGTCTACTGTGGTACCTGGCCTGGGCCCGCCGTGGGAGCACGGAACAAGTGAAGCACCCCCTTCAGAGTCACAGGTGGGTCCTGATTTAATCACAACTGTATTGAAGTAAAGGGTTCTCAAGTCGTGTTTTGCAGAGATCACTGTGCCCATGGTGATTGTGTTTGCCGTGACAGTTCCAGAGTTAGGCAAGTTCATTTCCAGGTCCCTGTCTTGAACACAGAGCCTTGACAAGTATGTTGTTATAAGCACTGGTGTCATGAACGCTTCGTCAGGCACTGACTTCAGCGCCTAAGTTTCCTTTCCTGGACAGTTTACTTCTCACGTTGTTTTCCTTGTACTCCGTTGCACGGTAACCAGTCCCTTGTATAGTAGTACAATAGCTTCCATTGTCTCTATGTCGCCATTGTACTATACGTTC
>JAKLMY010000091.1:0-100641 GCA_022814645.1 Ganoderma meredithae | reverse complement strand
ATAAAGCAATGACAACATAATGGTGTGACTATGGTGACATATGAGAACATGAGAGAACATTCTACACTAGTCTGGACGTCTCCGGAGCAGTATAGATTGTTCTAGACGTGTCTGGATTGTATCTACAGTACACGAACAAAGGAAACCACATATGGTAACAAGGAATGCATAGCCGCTGAGGCAGTATCCACAGCCTCATCCCTCCAGACTGTCCTTCCAGTATACCTGGAGTTCAACACAGTAGAAAGTACAATGGTACATAAGACAACAACATTGCTAGGCAATAGAACTACAAGAGCTATTGTGCTAGAGAACAAGAGATGGGTTTGCTAAACAATGAAGAACAATAGGATCAACATGGGAAGCAAACCATCCAGGAAAGGAAACTAAAATGCCAGGTGACCAGAACAGGAAACAGAGGCGCTGAGTCCAAAAAAGGAAACAAAACACTGCATGAGCAAAAAAGGGAATTGAGGCACTGGGGCAGGCACTGAGTGGTGTCATGAATGGGCATTACAAGCTACATATATAGTACCAGCCAAGTGTCAAGCCTAAGCTTGACATTGCATCCTTTTGGCATAGCTGGTTCAATGGCTGGTCTGTTCCTAACAGACAACATGGGAGGCAAACTGTCTAGGAAAGGAAACTAAGATGCTGGGGTAGGCACCAGGCAGGACATTCATGACAAGGAGGTGTGTTCTCTATACAATTTTCTGATGCTGCCACCTTGATGAGTGCCAGGCCACTCATGCACACTCCAGAAGGGCATGGCACATTGAGGGTGGGCAACAGCCCAGCCAATGTGTGCAGGGGGGTTTAGTCAAGCAGTGGTCACAGAAGCTATGTTGGCTCGACATGGCACACATGTCATTGTTGTTTACTCTGTTTCAAGTCTCGACCTTCCACCTTCTAGATAGACATTATTGTATATATCAAATAAGCTGTAAATACCAATTGAGATGCTTAATCCCACCAGGCCGAAAACACCCTTTCCGGGGCAACGGCACGGGAAACTGCTAGTCTTGTGTAAGACGCCCAAGAAGGGGTCGGGTTTTGCTGATGAGCCCTTGAAGGGGAACACAAAATAGCAGGAACATGACGCTCGCTGGCGGAATTAACGCGCCTCTGGCCACACGAATGGAAAGATGCCTACTTATAACGAGCAAGGACATCCGCTTATCAGAATAGAACTTTGATGCAACAGAGATGCGAATTGGTCGTGTCGTCTTCTTTGGCACGTGTCTTGAGAGAAAAATGCATGGAAGTCGTCGACACACCTTGTGACATTATGTCTTACTAGTTTCCTGATGACCGGAGAGATGAGTCTGAAGATCTGAAATTGCGCGAAGAGACCTTCTTGGGTTCTCAGACTGTTGTTCGTGTGGTCGCGATGAGCAATGTGCATCCGCGCTCATGGCCCCCGCATCTCGAGCCGACTTTCGTAAGGATCCTATAGGCAATTTCCTGCAGCATTAGAGGAACATGTCTGCCATGGGTTGTCTTATTCCAATGCGAATCAAATGAGGGAACAGAGGCAGGTCATTTTGTGAGATGAGGGCGTGAGAGCGCACCATATTATATCCTCTTCGGACATAAGGATTCACAATGCAAAAAATACAGCTTCTTGGAACATGAGACATATCATACATGATCGAGGAGATATCTACTTGATGCTTTTCTAGGAAGCATACCTGAAAGGCATTATGTTAGTGCTTACTCGTGCTTGCCCATCACCGGCAATGACATACTTCTTCGTCCACTCCTTTGCTGTTGCGAAAAACTTGGATTGATCGTTCTTCATGAGCTGATGACAAAGGATGAACTCGAATTAAACCAACGCACGCGCAGCAACACGTACTGCAGCAATGTCGGGCTCAAAAGGATCATCAGCGCTGGGGTTGTTCAACTTGTCCTGGATGGTTGCCAGGACTATGTGCGATGATCAAGAGTCAGAGTTTGTCAGTCTGACGGTTTTTCAGCCTCCTACCTGAGGAAAGTGTCACCGTAGGTTTCCACTTTTGATACATAGAGGTCAGATTATCAAGGGGATGGACAAGGGTTAGCGAAGGCTCCATGCCAGAGGCCAGACACTAACTTGGTCGCGAAGCACCGGCACACAAATTTGACCTTCTTCGTTGATACCCGGATGATATATCTTAGTGGTGAATGTGACCTTTCCACACGAAGGCAAGGAGGGTGGTCAGGAATAGACTGCCAACGTCGGTGGATGGGCGCACTCACCGAAGGGGCCTTGAATGGGAAGTTCTCGGGCAGCGTAAGGGCGAAGTGAAAGGTTCCCCCTTTGTATGGGCTATTCGACTACAAGGTTCGGGGAGGTTTAAATGCGCGAAGACATGGTCTCCGAAGAGTGTAACTCACTGCGGCCTTGATGGAGCACTTCCACTCGAACATGTTGTCCTCCAGCGGTTCTACTTTCAAACCCTGTAGGAATATGACGCATACATTCTCTCACATCGCAGAAGAACTCACCTCTAGGGGGTTGTTGTTGATGTCTCTCAGTTCCTAGGATTGTGTGAGCACCAACTTCGCGCTAACAGAGGAAAGTGGCAACCTTCTGAATGCGCCTACCAATGCCATCAGCCATTCGAAGATCACGTACATGGTCCAATATCCTCACCGTAATGCAGTCATGGTCCTACCGCACCTTGAAGTGTTTGATCGCTGGTCTAAAGCCCTGAAGGGCGAGTGCAGAGGACGGTGGTGAGTTGGTGGCGAGGAACGAGTAGCCGACGGTGATGCGACGAGAGCACACCGTAATTGGTCCGGGCCGGGGAATGCCGGTTGTTAGCGCTCGATTTTCCTAGGCGTTTCCTGAAGACAGACTGGCTCCAGCTGACCTGTGCTCTGACCACTACGCTCATCCCCTCTCATTTTTCTCTCGAGCTAGCTCACTGACCTACGGTGCAGCTCAGCCCAGATCTCGCTCTTCGAGCAACAACTTTGACGCGCCCGTTCAGACGCAGAAACCCTGGGCAGCTTCTGCCACACTCAAAGGCTTCCACGACTCTCAATCATTTGCAGCATTCCATCGTAAACCAGGTACCTACCGATCGTAAGGCTCGTCGTGAGTACCATCCAGCTCTAGACGGGTGTCTCGACAGCAGGCGGTTTGACAAGCCTCCGTATGGAGGTCCTGGCCACCGCCCGCCAAGTCTCCCCCTCAGCAGCCGCCACTCCTCCTCCCATCCCCATCCCCCTCACCCACACCCAACCTCAGACCAGCAAAAAACGCAAACATGGCACCCACGCACACGCAGCTGCCGCGTCCCCAGCTCCCTCCGACCCTGGCGCGGGCACCCCTGCCCCTGAGAACCTCGTCCTCAGCTTTCGGCACGCCGACCTCGCCTCCCGGCCCCGCCTCAGCATCTCACGACACCCAGGCTTCGTGCCTGTCGTCCCTGGCTCCCAGTTCTACACCACCGAGCCTTTGTGCTTCAACCGCCTCAACTTCCGATACACTCCTGCCGGAGTAACCTCGCCTGAGAACGCCATCCCCTTCCGCACCATCGAGTCGCACCCCACGCACTTCCGCGTCTCGTGGGAGGACCGGAGCCCATTCATCCGGGTGACCCAGGACGGCCTGCGTCTGCAGGGCGAGAAGGGCTTCCGAAGCGCGCGCTGCAACGCGCCCATGCGCGAGGGCCGCTGGTACATGGAGGTCAAGATCGAGCTGGGGGCCGGGGACAAGGCGGCGGGTATGAAGCGCAAGGAGGGCAGCCATGTTCGGCTAGGCTGGGCGCGTCGCGAGGCTCCCTTGAATGCCCCCGCCGGCTACGATGGTTACAGCTACGCGATGCGCGACAAGACCGGCGAGAAAGTGCACCTGTCGCGCCCGCGGCCATATGGGCGCGCGTTCCAGACGGGGGACGTCGTAGGCATGTACATCTGCCTCCCGCCCCGACGCAAACCGGAGAAGCGCGACCCGTACGACCCTGCTCACATCAAGCGCGAGCGGATCGCGATCGAGTTCAAGGGCCAGGAATACTTCGAGTCACTCGAGTACCCGCAGACGAAGGAGATGATCGCGCTGATGGACGCCAATGATCGCTCGAAGGCGACGGATGCCAAATCGCTTCCATCGTCAAAGAAGAGCGCGACGGTAAAGAACGTGCCGTCGACGGGGCGCGGCAAGGGCGGCGGCCCGGAGACGACGCCCATGCGGCCTGTGCCGACGTTAGGCAGCGAGTCGTACATCGCGTTCTTCGTGAATGGGGAGTGTCAAGGGATCGCGTTCCAGGACTTGTACGACTACCTGCCGCTGCGGACGCCGCCAAGCAAGGCGGAGCAGAAGAAGCGGGCGAACAAGGAGGGCATCCGGGAGCACAAAGAGAACCCGTTCGACGACGGCACGCTCGGCTACTACCCATTCATCTCCCTCTTCAACGGCGCGCAGGTCGAGATAAACCCTGGGCCCGACTTCATGTTTCTCCCGCCTCCAGATATCGATGCGGTCGTCGCGAACCCGGCGGAGGTAGACATCAAGCCCCAGCCGCATGCAAAGCCGACGTGGCGTCCCGTGTGCGAGCGGTATAGCGAGTTTATGAAGGAGCAGTGGGCCATGGACGAGCAGGAGGAGAAGGAGGCACCAAAACACCGGGCCGTAGCTCGTTCCTCAGCAGCCGCGGAGAGCACCAGCCACCGGCGCTCTGACGCCAGACCGCAATCTCGTGCGGGCACCGAGGAGGAGCACAGGAGGCACGAAAAGGCCGAGCAGCAGAAGGCGAAGCGCAAGGCGCAGGCGGGGGCGCGGCGCGAGCGCAAGACCGCTCAGCAGAAGTCGCTGGAGCCGGAGTCGCACAAGCGCGCCAGGACCGCGGAGCAGTCGCCCGCGCCGATCCTGGGTGCTTTCTCGCGGAACGACCCCGCGTTGGCGACGGGCGAGTGCTATGCGCCGCCGATGATCATCCCGAGCTTCGACGAGGTTGGCGTGCACGATGCCGCGACCCCGGGCAGCGAGCGGCTGCCGTCGCCTGCGCCGACTGCCACGTCCAGCCTCGACGCGCAGATCGCTGGTCTGGCGGGATATGGAGATAACAGTGCGTATAACACGGACTACGAGGACAGCGAGCCGGCACCGCATGACGGTGGTAGCATCGAGACAGACGGCGATGTGGACCCCATAGAAGACGCTGTCAACTACTCGTACGGTGTACACCGCTGACCGCAGACTGTGTGGTAGCTGTTGTTGGTATTCCATGGACGGCGGATCAGGGTAAGCTAATTTTGTTGTTGTAACAGACGGTGTAGAACGCATATTACATGACTGCAAATAATGGTAATAGATACAGAGGGGTATACAACAACGGCAGCGATTACACAGCTCGGCATATGATAGAAGTGCCAGTAGGAAACGCGAGCGATGTGGAGCGTAATGATAGCGTGGAGGAGTACGAATGAGGAAGCGGGCGGTATAGCATGGGTATGAAGGCATTAGGATATGTGCATGAGAATGGTCACCATCGTGGCGGAGGGGAGCGTATAGAATACCTGGAAGAGGATTGAGCAATTATTATTTGCGTAGAGCTAAAATGACTCACCCAGTCGTTGTTCCGTTGCCCTTCGAGATCTCGACACGGATGTCCCAGACGAGATCACCAGTCAATGGATCCCACTTCGCACTACACCAGTTGCGTTTGCCCATGATGTACTTGCTTTTTGGTGCGGATCCGTCAGTGTCCTTGTCGAAAATAGGAACCTTCGAAGAAGTTAGCACCGACGTCTTCCGTCAACGAAGATAGGAATTATTACCATGGTCTCATCAGTCTCTTCGTGATGAAGTGTCCGATGGGTTTTGCTGGAGAGTGTGGACACCATGGTGATCACGCCATTTGGTGGTCTACAGCATGTCAGAGCGGTTACTCATACCTGCGATTGGGTCAACCACCACTTACGGAGTGTTCACAATCGCGCCTATTAAACGTTTGGTGAGAAATATAGCCAACGGTCAACCAAAGAGGACATACTCGACACAATGTTCAGCATGTATCGGTAATCCAGGCCCGGTGGGACATCGCCCCTTTTCTTCTCCTTGACGAATGTTTTGAGCACTCCGACCGCAGCACAATGGACATCGCCTGATATGAAGCTGACGCGTGCGTGGGTAGCCTTGGCGTACTTTTGCATCTCGAGGATGAACCAATTCCGTTCCTTCTTGTGCGACTTGGCAGTCCAGTGGTCGTTCTAGCACATCAAGTGAGCGTTGTAATCTAGGAACGGATTGAAGAGTACTTACAAGGTCATCGAGCAGTTCCGCATCTGCATTAAACTTATTGACGAAACCTGACAATCCTAGCGAACCGTTCCGGCCAAGAGCGACCAAGGGGTTGAGCTTCGAATCGAGTGCGCTCTCGAGGAACACCATCCGTGGATAGGCGATCGGAATACCTGCCATGATTGGTGTTTGAACTGCATTGGAAGAGACTATGCAAAATGCAACTTACCGGTCTGAATAACCATATGCTCCATGGTCCTTGGAAGCGCGTTCATGCGGGCAAAAACAGCCTGGTATTCCGTTGAGCTGCATACTTGGTCCTTCTTGCGTTCCGCCCTGTGAAACTAGTTGGTCAAGGGTCAGGTCCATTCATGAAATATACACACCTGCAATCGAGGAGTAGCATATACACAGTTGGACCCATTCGTGCCAGGAACGAATGTGATGGAAATGGGACGTAAGGACCGTCCCCACCGATAATTAGTGACTTGAAGGGATGTCGTCGGTCATCCCGCCCGTCAATATCCGCTGCGTCCGACAGTCAGCAGGAGAAATAATATGGTACAGAAAAAAATTACGGTTGATGAAGCACTGGAATAGAAGAAAGAAGAAATAGCCACGCGACCCGATCCTACAGAAGCGTCGCGGAGTCGGGGCGCAACGAATATGAGGCATGACATCAACACAAGCTCGATAACTGAAGAGGCAGAACTATGCTCACGTGCTGAACACTGAGGACCTCATCAGGTCGTCGGGATCTAGAATAAGCGTGAGCAATGGCAAGCTGCGGTTGAAGGTTAGATCGACCACTCACAGCTACCAAAGCCGTCAATCTTTGAAGTGGAGCATCATACATCAGTTCTGTACCCGCCACGGTTGAATTTGTCTGCTAAACCTTACCAGGTCTACGCGGGGATCAAGTTAGCGCAAACGCACGAAACGGTAGACTGACCGTGCCGCTCACCATGGTCATCTAGAAGAGAAGTCGTGTCAGTAACAGCGACTCGAAGTGCTGGACTGCAGAGAACTGCTCACCAAGCATATTGAGCATCGGTCTGGAAGCCGCCAACGTAAGCTCAATTTGCGCACATGCGACAGACGACTGGCAAGGAGCACGTACATTGTACTGTTAGCTCGGGCAAAGGCGCCGCTCCGGAACGACTGGCAGTAGTGATTGAAGAAGAACCGATCGATAGCCAGGGCCATTTCTTCGGTAAGCCGGTAGTTCATTTTATTTTCAGGCTTCGACTGGTTGACCCAATCCTGCATCTCTGGTTCCCGAATGATACTGTCGCAGTACAACTGGTCGCCACCCCCCATCAGCGCGTGGAACGGCTCTTCGGAGTGGTGACTGAGGAGGTCCATCCAGACCGGGTCGTAGCCGCTCTTGAACCCGGGTCCTCGGAAGTCGTCAGGGTTCACGCCGGCACTGAAGCCGTTGCACTACGCCCGCTTTAGCACCGTCGTTTCGTTCGAGCGAATGGAAGGCGGAGCACTCACTGAGTAGGCTGCCCACCGCATGTTCTGGTTGCGCCCGGGGACATGGAAGTTGAGCTCAATGCCATTATTAACGGTGTAGTTGACCTTCATTTCGTGCTCCGTGAGAGGAACCTCAATCATGAACCGCCAAAATGTGAAGGTCCTTATCCCTTCCCGCGTCAGTGTTTCAGTCAAGCGCATCGAGGAATACGCGGACACGTACCCTCCATGGCCGTAATATACGTAAAGCTCTTGGCCGTCGACTCGGCGCTTCTCAAGGTGTGCACGAGAACCATTGTATGCGCCGCCGTTCTCAAGCTCCGGGGATACTTGCGCACTAATGGACATTGGGTCTGCAGGATGAGGTCCAAGATCGAAGGACTGCCCGCGCATTCGCGACGAAGCCTGCCGCTTGAGATTGCCTCCGGTCGGCGTGTAAGTGGGGTCCCAGTTGTAGGTCAAACATGGGTGCGGCTCGTATACAGAGCCTGCGTCCGCAGCTGCAAACGTACTCGTCAGCGGCCGTGTCTGGCAGCGCGCGCATCCCAGTGGACATATGTGGGCGGTATCACTTACTAACGATCATCGCCGCACCACGCCACACCCCCGCCTCGTCCACGGTATCGTAGCGCAGGAGAGGGCCGACCATGAACTGCAGGTACGGGTTCGTACGCGCGACGCGAAGGTGCTTGGAGCGTTCGACGGCATTCATGTTCGCGAACATGGACTGAGTCGAATTCATCGACGCGGTACGCGAGGCGCCATCGGACCAGCTAGCGTTGCTTGGTATGCGCGCGTTGTGGCTGCTCCACAATGCATCCTTCGGCGGTAGGGGCGGCGGTGGGCCTCCGAAAGAGGGCGCCGGGGAGGGCGGAGGGAGGTTGAAGCCCCCGACAAAGGGCTCGGCCATAGGTCCGACCTCCTCGACCGGCTGGAACCTGCCGTCGGGCCCTCGGTATCTGCTCCATCGGGCCTCATCCTCCATGTCGAGCGCGAGCATCGTCAACGACGCTGTGGCGATCGCGGAACGCGCAAGATGCAAGTCTGACTACCCACCTTGTTCGCTCGTTGGAACGCGTGCCATCCAGGATTATCCATATGCTTTCACCAACGGCGCGCGTGCAGCGATCGAATCTGGATCCTATTGGTGTGGTGGTGAAGTAGCGGCGAGGTGGGATGAGAGTAATCGGAAGAGGTCGCGGAGAAGGAGAGGACTGGGGCTTGGCCCGGGGCTCACGAGGGTTGATGAGATTAATATTACCGCGCCTGCGACACAGCCGCCTGCTGCCGTTGTCGTGATCGCCCGACTTATCAGGAATGTGCCACAACGAACCCACCGCCATCATCGCCTTCTCCACCTGAATATTTTTCAGTACACTGTCGACGCCGGCTATCTGTGGCAAGAGGACTAGCGGTGGAAAACATTCATTGGAACGAAGTACTGTAGGATTCCAAAAACATGTCCAAATATGCGTCGGAGAACTACAGGTATCATCGTCACGACTCGGCCGAGTCCTCAGTCTCGCCACGCGTTCCAGCTCCAGGAACGGAGAGCATCCCGGCACACGCGACCTTCGCCATCGCATCTCATCCGGCATGCTCGACTGCGGTGGTGACGAGCTTCCCATCGACAATCATCGTCCTGAACATCTCCGGCACAGGGTGCTCGTTGAACACGCCATCCTCCTCGCCCTCGACCGGCAAGCTGATATTGATACTGCTGCACTTCGCCGTGGTAATCTCCACACCCAGACACTCCTTGGAGAGGTAGATCTGTCCCGAATCCGTCGAGTCGAGCTGGATCGTTGGCGCCTTGCCTGTAATTTGCAGCGCAAACGATGGAGAGTTGGTCACCGAAACAGACGAGATTACCGATTCGACGAGCACGCTCGTCTTGGTGCAGTTCACTGTTGCCAGCACAGACACAAATTAGTACGCGGTCACAGAAACGAATTTGCATGATGTGCGAACCGAGGGTGATCGCATTGACCTTCCCCTTGATGACGATTGTAGAGCTCTTGCAACCGTAAAGATTGACCGTCTGGCTAAGCTCGACATTGTCAACTGTTAGAGGACTCTGATTCTCTTGGTATTCCTGCACAGTTTCGATCACAGTTTCGACGACCATCAGCATCACAGTTGGCATTTTTAGTAGAACAACCCTACAATGATCCACTTGTTGCCTTCCAGTGCGAACTTGGCGGGTTTCTTGCCCATAAGTGCCTGCGGCTTGCTTGGCTTCACCGGTCGCTTTACAGCAGCTGCCCCCAGGTTCCTTAGTGCCAGTAAGAATCTCTAAACTAGAGCTGGAACGTACGACTTGACGGGGACGAGGTTGTACCGGGAACAGTACCGCCCGCCCTGAGCGCAGGGTTCTTATGTGTCATTTCACTCTTGTCGACCTTGCGCAAGCCCTTCGTGACGTCCTCTCCGCGGTTCAGCTGTTCAAACACAGCACTGATTCCTCCGCCTGCGGCCGGAGCAGGAGCGCCAGCGGGAGGCGGTGGAGGGATACCTGGAGGAGGCGGTGGGGGTGGGGGCGGAGGTAGTCCAGGTGCAGGTGGGACTGCGCTCGAGGAGGCTGCTTTAAACTGAGCAACGTCAACACCCTACGAAGGGTATTTAGCATAATGTGACAAGGAATTTTGGCTGGATTACATTAGGGTTCCACTTGAGGCCGGTGGTATGGTATTCCATAATGTATTTCTTCATCTCATCTAGCAATGCGGCATATCCCTTGACCCATTCGGCGTGCTTGGGGTCCCTGTCAAGCAGCGTGAGTTTCGCCTCTAGACAGAAACAGCAGGTGATCCTACTTCTCCTTGAACTCCTTGATAACACGGTTTCCGTAGAATTGTGTCGAGTCCTTCATCTCACCCACGTACGGTCCAGGTTTGGGAGACTGCAGGTCATGCGGTTGAAAAGCAAGCTTCGAGAACGACAGAAAGACACTTACGACGGTAACCCACCCAACACACGGCGCACCCTCCGCAACAGTAGACAGGTGGTTGAACCATTCCCTATCCTTCCTGTTCGCCTCCTTTGCACGTGTGATCGCCTCGATATCTTTCTGGAGGGGCCCAAGCAGCTTCTCAAAGTCGCCTGGCCCGGGCTGCTTGCAAGAGGCCGCAACCAAGAGCAGCTCCCGGAGGTCCTTGAACTCCTGCTCGACCAATCCGACCTATCCCAGAGAACACCGTACATATGCATCGCACGTGAACAAGAGTCTGAAATCGATATGGCCGTCAAGCATACCTGCTCGATTACAGACGCACTAGCGAAGCTGTTCGTGAGCGCGACGAATGGCTTCAACTTCCCGTCGATAACCTGCTCATCGAACGCGACGACACTCCTCGGAGTCTCCGCAGGCGCGGAAAGTGTTGGGGCGGCAGCAGGCGCATGGGGTGCCGGCGGTGGAACGGGAGTGGGCTCGATATTTGTGGACGAGCTGGGGGTCACCGCAGGCGCAGCAGCAACGGCGCCTTGAGCTGAGGGCGGGAGGTAAGAGGTCGCGACAGCCGCAAGATCCTCCAGGCGCGAGGTCGTCGCCTCAAGCCTGCATACCAAAGCAAAACCGGGGGCCGGGGGTTACGCCGCGAGAGAGCGGAGGGACGGGCGTCGGAGACGCACCTCTTGATGATAGTCGCAAGCGAGTGCAGCCCGCCGGACGCCATTGGGGGTGACTGTGCGCACGGATGAGTGGCCTGCGTGATGGGTTATTTGCTCGGGGTATCCGTCGAGGGGCGGGGGTGTTATCTGGATAGGAGATGGAGATGAAATGGGGATGAAGCAAGCGGACTTGAAATGAGGCGGATGTGGACGTGCTCGCTGTGCAACGCGCGCGTGGCGGATGGGCTCGAGACCGGAACAGACCGAATGCCATGATCGACCGCCTCTGACTTGGTCATTTGCAACCTTCTTGCTGCTTCCTCGACAAGATCTGAGTCACGGAGTCCACACTGCACACCAAGTACCAGTACCAGTACTGTTCTATGAGATGGCACGAACGAAGGACATCTGATGTCGACCACCTGCCATTGGCGTACTCCAATCAGCCATGAAACCGACATCCTTAAGAAGTCTTTCTCATCGCGATTCTCAAGGTATATGCGAGTCATGAACCGGGTGATGGACAAGAGGGAAACAAGACTCCACTACTCAGGTATAGTCATTTCCTCATCCTCATCGCCCTCCCTCTCCCTCTCCTTCTCCCGCTGCTTCTTCTTGGCCTTCTTTCTGCGCCGTCGCTCTCGCTCAATTTGTTTCGCCTTCTGCATCTCTTGCTTGGACAAGCCAGGATTATATATCGCATCGAGCTATAGGAACCTCAGCATTAAAATTCGGATCGCAGACCTTCAGCTCAGACCTTATCCAGCAATATCTTCCTCGCCAACTTTCTGTTCTGCTTGAGAGAACGAGTCTCTTGGCACGAGACACGGACACCAGTCGGCTTGTGCAGCAGCTGGACATTGTTCTCCGTTTTGTTCACGGACTGACCGCCAGGGCCACTTCCTGTGGCCAAGGATTATTTGCATTAATAGGGAATATGGTACAAACATAGACAACCCAGCACCTCGCACAAATGACTCCTCCAAGTCCTCCTCCTTCAGCTCGGGGACCACACGGTCCTTATGTGCTTTCTTCAGCTGGGAGTAGTAGCGAGGCACATTCGCCGTCGGCTCGCTTGGCCCGGGGGTGGAGGTCTGCTCAGGGCTGGTCATGAGGAGCAGCACCTACTTCAGGACCGTCAAACACAGGGAGCAAACGGTGACCTGGTAGACTCACTTAACCGGTCTCCTCCCACTCTTGCTCATGTCTGTCCTGGCTTGTTTGATAGTCTCGTTTGACCCGAGCTCGGTGTGCTGGTTGATGTTCAGCTCTGCGCAGCGCACGCTCAGTACTTCTCACATGAATACTCCTTAGGATTGCGCACCCCAAACATCCTTCTGTTCCGGTGTGGGGGCATGCTCGACCTTCCTGGCCTGAACGACATTTTTGCGAAGCACGTCAGCAATCTCCTGGACCAGTGTGACCTTCTCCTCGAACTGTTTTGAGTCTATGGCGGAGTTGTACGGCAAAAACTCGGTTCTAATCTTGAGACGGAATGCTGAAACAACGTGGTGAGTGGGTGGACACGCACGCATAGGACACGCAGACACACCGTTGCGGACGACGGGGTCACCGGAGAAGGTCGAGGCCGACGCACGGAGGGCTGAACGGTAAGCTGAACGAGCCGAAGCCAGCAGGGCCTGTGAGCTGCTCATGACGACCTGGAGAGGAGGGGTGGGCCCGCTGGGAGACAGTAGGGAGACCTCGGAGGAGGGGAGCGGGTGGCGGCGGACTTGGGTACGGGAAGGAGGGGCCCGATTGGGGGCCGAGAGAGCGGATGCGTGGGCACGTCGCCGTCACAGGCACGTGTTGATGGGGTCAGATCTGGCGCGAGATTCGGCGCGAGACGCGTCCATATATGGTCATTCCTGTAGAACGAAGCCCTAGGGGGAGGGCCCACCTTTATCCTTACCACCATCCAACGACGCACAAGACAAGAAAGACAACTGCACAAAGTTTTTTATTGCTCCACGTTACGCGTATTCTAGCAGAGTGCGGAAAATTTTGACCACAAGTTAAGTCCCTACCTCCCCGACAACCGCAGCAACCCACAAACAGGCCCTCCTCGACGCCTCTCCCTTTCAATCGTCCTAGAAATTGCGCGGGCCCCCCGCTCAGACCTCACACTCTCACTCCAGACCCTCTGGAGGGCCAGGATGCTGTTGGCAAACGCGGATTGTCCGGTTCCTGAGATAGCGTCTCACGTGACACCACGATTACAGTTTGTTGAATGGTTGGACGCGCCTCGGAGTCTGAACGTCCTCTCTTCATCCCGTACCACCACCATCCCCCGCCCCCCTTCCGCACCGCTAAATCCGTCCTCGTCCCCCGCTCTCTCGCGCCGTCCACAACTCTCCCAACCACAGTTGTTTGCTTTCTAGCCCTATTCCGCGCAATGTCTGCCGCAAAGAAGACCTCCACTGCCAAATCGGCCGGCACCAAGAAGTCTACCCCTCGGGCCGCCGCTACCCACCCCTCATGGGTAGATATGATCAAGGTTGGTGGAAACAAGCCTCTAGGCCGTCCTTCATCGATATCCCTCGCCATTCGCGTTCCCGACGCGGCGGGGCGCACGCGGTCGGCCTGTGCGACCAAAAGGGGTAGGGTGTAGGGCATCGCCCGCCCCGCCGCGCCACCTTTACCCGTCATCCGCTATTCGTCTGACAAGTTTACTCGGAATGACTCGGTTGTCTTCCGCAACGCTCTGATGTATGCCTCTGCACATAAGTTCGGTTCTGACAAAAGTGGTTGTACAATGCAGGAATGTATCGCCGCGCACCCGGAGGATGCCCGGTCAGGCGTCTCACGCCCCCAGATCAAGAAGTAGGTCTCTGGGCCGCATCCCCATTGTCTTTTTCTGACTCATTCTGGTACAAAGGTTTGTCGAGGACAAGTACAAGCTCGAGATCGGCAGCGCTCAAATTACCCAGCTCAGCAAGGCCATCACAAGCGGCGCTGACAAGGGTGTCTTCGTCCTGCCGAAGGGTGGGTTCCCGCGCCCCCTTACCTAACGACGCCCGTCAGATAACATTGTTCCCTCAGGGCCCTCGGGGCGTGTCAAGCTTCCGCCCAAGACCACACGTCCTGCTGAGGGCACCGCTGCGAAGGAGGTAAGATTGCGCTCGGACGTTTCGTGGCTGTGTTTCTCGGTAGTAATCGGGAGTGCAGAACAAGCCTGACTCCAAGTCTGCTAAGGCACCGGCAAAGGCTAAGCCTGCCTCGAAGGCGACCACGAGCAAGACTACGGCAGCAAAGAAGACTGGTGCTGTTAAGAAGCCTGGTGCTAAGACTGCTGCTGTGACGAAGAAGGCCGCCCCTGCAAAGTCCACCGCGACCAAGGCGAAGGCCCCTGCAAAGAAGGCTGAGGCCCTCAAGAAGGCACCCGCAAAGAAGGCAGCCGCTCCTAAGAAGACGGCAGCTGCGAGCAAGCGTGATTCGGCAAAGAAGGTAAAATGACGGTACGACGAAGGGGAACGTAGGCTAATGTGACTTGGTTGTAGGCTGTGACCGGAAAGGCTCCTGCAGCCAAGAAGACCTCTGCCCGTGCATCTGGCACGAAATCACGCAGCGCCAAGGCGCGTTCTTCCCTTACCCGGTTTTCTAAGCTTATACTCACATGCCATCCCTCGTTTTCAGGCGGCAAAGAAGTAAATGACTGAGGTGGATACGCCCATACAATGTTATTCTATAACTATCTTGTACTTCCCCCATGCTCGTAGTTCTGTCCTGTCGTCTCGCGTCCTGTGTCCTATCTTCTCCATCTTCCTATGATTATGTATCTATGCCTCCCAATGCATCCGCAAATGCAGGCGCAGGCTATCTCCCACTTCCTTATCCCTTTCCCCGCACGCCGGCCCTGCGCACCGTATGTCCTATGTTGTACTTCCCCGCCCACGACGCTCGGGCGTCCGCCCATCCTCTTACATACACGTGCACTGTGCGGACCGCCCTGATAGATTTTCTTGCCGCTTCTCTTCTCTTAATATCTGTTGTATATATACCGGCTTGAATTGTACAGTTCGCTGTACGACGGTTGACTCGGCCGCCATCAGTACGTGGTCCGTGCGAGTCACCTCCGGCCTCGTGTGACCAGCCACATGCGTCCGCAGTGCGGCGTTCAGTATGCAGCCTCACGTCCGATGGCAACCGGACATGGGAACCCCCGTAAAAATATGAAAAACGCACCCACCCCGAAAACCCTGGGTGCAGTTGGCGGCCGCCATGGCACCGCATGCTCGCTGCACGTCGCACCAGATATCCTCCGACTTATCGGTGAGAGCCGCATTGCACGCCTGTCCCATACGGGGATGCATGTGGTTGGGCCCCTCCAAGCGCCAACTCGACCGGGCGCTTGGACGGAAGCGAAATAACCACGGAGGATGACTGCACGCCTCGGGGTGGACGACGCGGGGATCGCCCCCCTGCGAGCGGATGCACTCCAAACCTGCGCCGGACGTCCGTCCTAGTCCAAACGGAGTCGGGAATGGAGCTACGGAGGACCAAGAGAGCGGCGAGCGGCACGGCACAAATGCGCATTTTAGATCGAGGGTTGAACCTGCGGATCCGAAACGGTGGATAGCGATAGCAAGTAGCGTGTGCGAGTATACAATATGGGTGGTGGCCCCGGAGCACAGACAGAGAGAGCAGTCCTAGATCTAGTCATCAACGTCAACCTCGGGGTCCCGTGCGCGGGGCAGGGTGTTCAACAGGAGAGGGAGAAAGTTAAGCACGGTCCAAGAGAGGCACGGCCCGTCCGTGCGGGTGTATCCAATGGACAAAACGTCGTCACCGTCATCGTCGTCGTCGCAGCATCGCGCACCGTAACTAACAACTACTTTTGTGGTCCCGGCAGAAGGGAACATGGTAGGACCTGCGCCCTGCCACCCGCTCCGCCCGGGGGATGGCTCACAGAGACACGAACCGGTCGGCGCCATCATGCGCGGGCCTTGACGTCTCTCCGGCGCACGCCAGAGTCCTTTTCGGGCTCTGTCCGGTCAGTCTCCGCGCCGGTGTCCGCAGCGGCGTCGTCAATCTCCTCCTCGTCATCCTCATCGACGTCCGCCTGCTCGGCCCACCAACGGCCTGCCTGCAGGGCGAGGACGCCGGTCAGGACGACACTGCAGACGAGGTGGGAAGACGCAAGCTCGAGCGTCGGCTCGCGCAGGCTCTTTGGGAAGAGCGCCGCGGCGGATGCTGTGGGCTCGGCGAAGGGCAGCGGGAGGTCGGAGAAGTTGGCAGAGAGGTCTGCGAAGACGGCTGAGACCATGGACGAAGGGGGAAACATAAATACGCACTGGGGACGACCGAGTAGACGTACATGGCGACAGCGGTGAGGTACAGGACTGGGCGCGTGCGCGTTCAGCGGGTGGGGGTGTGCACGAGAGCGTGGGGAAGACTCACATATGCTGCCGCCATCGAACATCAAGTTCCCGGCGCGACCGTCGCGCAGACTCCAGAGGATGGTTGCGGCACCGACGACTGCGACGATGCCGTACGCGTACGCCAGCAGGGGCGGCCCGTGCATGAGAATGGCGTAGTACGTTGCGGCTGTCCAGAGTCTGCTGTCCGTCTGGGTCTCAGGAGACTTCCACAGGGTCAACGAGTCCGCTATCCAGTGCGTGAAGAGCAGGCCTTCGGTTGGAATCCATTAGTTTCGAGAGCGGGGGCAGTTGGTTGTGGGCCGTGGTGGGAAGGTGGAGCCAGGAACAGGTCAGCGGCTCTGAGGGCGGGGAAGCGCCGGCGTGGTGGGAGTACGCACCGAGAAGGAAGGCGGTCGCGCTGACCACGACGCTCATTCGGAGGCCCGCCATTGTGTGCTGGAGGTGGGGGCGGGGGTGGGGAGGAGGAAGAGGACGAGGAGGGTAGGCTAACTTGTGCAAGGCGGGGAAGGAGAGCTGAGCAGATGCAGCCCGTGATTCCAGCGAAACATCTTCACAGAAATTGCGCCCCTGGCCTCGGCAGGGAGCGGCCCGCGCGCCAAGCTCCCCGGAGCGTTCCCCGAGTCCTTGTTTCTCCCCGTCACCGTTCACGGTCGCGTCGTGCTCCGCTGTCGTCGCCTCTCTCGCTGCCCGGTCTTTGCGTCCATCAGCGGTCTAGGACGTGAAAATGCTCTCTGTTGCCCTCAGGAAGGAGACCCAGAGCCTGGCTGCGTGCACACTTCGCTGTCGTGCGCGTTTGTGCCAAGACCTGGCTCGACGCACTTTTACGTCGTCTACACCATCTTCTTCAGCTGCGCCGTCTACGAGCTCGTCACCGGTCTCTTCGTCGGCTCTGCCATGGTTCATGGACCCTTCCGACGTTGAGCCAACACCTTCTCCATACAGCCGCCGCGTGGGCATTCCGCAGACTGCGGCACGACCTCTACCCCCTCTGCCACTGGACTTGCCATTGGACCACCAAATTGCCCGACTTCATGCGGAACTAAAGGCATCACCACATCTAGAACCCGGCACTCTGCTAGTGCGGAGTCCTATACCGACAGCAACTGGCCCCCCTCTGCCAGACTCTATGCCTAGAGGGAGACGAAAAAGAGGAAGGACCTATGTCGGAGAGGGCGTATCAGACAATATGGGTGGTATTTGGGAATGGGTTGTCATTGCTCAGGTGCGTCTGTCGAACCCCTGCAGGCTTGTCGTGTGCATATGACCTGATCACTTTTCAAATTCAGGTCAAGGAGGGTACAGAGAACCGCGGAGCTATTGAGTCGGTCATCCGGATTGTCAGGAAAGCTGTACGTATTTCTGAAAAGCTCACATTAGAACCCTTCTTCATTTTGTTGCCTTCAACCCAGCTCTTGACCTGCAACCCACCTCTGGCCCTTCCCCCCAACAACAAGAGACGGTCTCACGGAGGTTGGGCTATGATCGACGCCGGAGACTTTGCGGTCCATATCTTGAGCAAAGAGGCACGAGAAAAGTTCTTCCCCGACCGCAGGGAATTTTGGTGAATGCATATCATACGGAAGGTATGTCCGCTGGTCACTTTTGAGACGAATGAGTTTGCAGTTAATGTCTATTTCGAAGTCTATAATTTAGAAATATTGGGTGTAGGTCGCTGGTCCTCGCCTGACCAGCATACAGCGTAATCCCCCACTCATTTTACCGTTGCTATGTTGCCGTCCGCTCGGAGACTGGCGACATCTTTTGTACAAATGATTCAGCTTGTTCGCTGTTCACTATGTTCCTAGAGCTGGACTCTCACTATCTTCATTGAGGACTTTAGGGCATCCAACAACAGTTTGACGGCGCATGCCATCGTTCCACCATACTGTTTTCATCTTCCTGGGATGGGTTGACAAACCGTTCGCACATCGTCTCTTGCATGAACATGGGGGTAAACTCTTTTAGCGCGTCGCTTTTCACATCGCACGGTTTCCACCGTATCGATGTTCGTTTTATTATGTCCCGGATACGACAGAGTCTATTCTACGGGTGAAGTTCGTAGAGGGAGACATTCGAAGAATATTCCAATATGCCCATGACGTCACTACACCTCACTCACTCCTCGTCCAAACCATAGGCGGTAGCATCCGATAGCAAACACGAATCACCTCCGGAGAAAGTTGGGCGAGTGTGCTCCTTGCTTGCTCCTTTGAGCTCCAGCCTCCACACACACGTCATACGAGTCCTTCATAGGCAGATTTTAAGGGCGCGATAGAAGAGCGGCTTGCATCCCCCACTACCAAGAGCACTCAACCATCACCAAAAGCCGTCTTGCCCCTAACTCCCTGCCTCCTCCTTTGCCACTTTTGCCACTTTTCTTCTAATGTCCCTCAACGACCCAACCATCCAGTCTACAAAGGGGGCCACTGTCTACCCCGGCGTGGCCAACCCCCACCCCTGCCCCGACGCCGACCCCATGACGGCCAACTTCGTGCGTTCCTCTCCTCACCTTGCCCACCGGCTGGCGAAGTCTCTCATCTTTACCTTGTGAATCCAATCCCTTCGGGTACTCATCGTGTTCTTGCGCGCACCGATGAAACACCAGGTCGCCGATCCCACCACCGAGACCCGCGGCGCCGGCGCAGGGGAGAATTTTGCCGGGGGAAGAGACGCCGCACGGGCCATGGGACTACTGCAGACCGACTCGGACAAGCAGACGACTAGCTCCGGCGTAGTCGAGGGCCGGCCGGGCGTCGTCGAGTCGACGCACAGCGGCCCGCTCGGCGACGAGCACTGAAACGACGGTGCGTCCGGGTTGTCGTTACCGTCACTCACATTTCTGGTTCCGCTTTATTTTTATTCCTTATGTACGCGGATTGACCATCTGTGGACTTGCTAGACGACGGGTCGGCGAATGACCGCACTCAGGCCAGGGGTAGACGGTAAGGTAAAAGACTGCGAGCACTGACAGTATGTGCTTCGCCGAGCGATGGTAAAGTGAAAGATGTTACGGTGCAAAGGTGTACGAGTAGAAAACGCAGACCGAATGCAATGCGCCTTCTATATCACGCTCGCCAGTTGTATGGTGATCCGATGGAGCAGGTATTTCGGTATAGCTGAGGCCACAGGCTTCAGTCCTCTAGGATTCAAACAGGAACGTCTCTGAAGTTTTTCTTTACCGTGACTGCAGTGAAAGGATTTTGAGACAGATGGAAAACTTCAGATGCCTCTCAGTCACAGGCGTGCTAGGGCAGGGTGACTTCACGTTCGACCAGGGGATATGTAGGCTCATTGGCCCAGAACCATGTCTATTGAATGGGGGAGATCTATTAGCCTACAACTACAACTACAACAACAAGCAGACAGGCAGGAAGCAGTCGCGACTCTACGCACAGGAAAATGTTTAATGGGGTATGTATCTCAAGAAGAACTAGACCGCACAATGTTAGTATATTAGCACATGGAAACATCACTACTATCGACATCCATTGTCTGGTCAGGAGGGCCAAACGGCGACATTATCACCTAGTTCCACGTCAAAGGAAATAACTCCGCGGCACAGCAAAGTCCCACCTTCGCTAGGCCTAGAGTTGAACAGCTCCACCCGCTTCAGCGAGCTCGTCCGCATTCCCTCTGGGCAGCAATATGGAGCAGGCGAGCGCTCGCCAAGTCCGAAATCTGCACGTTGAAAATCTCCAATGAAGACAGATGTGGGCAAAACACGTCTGCCGCGGGAGATACCCGTTCGCACAGGGCGTCGAAGAGCAGTTCCAGCTCGCTCGTCGGGATGCCCATCACTTTCAGAGACTTGAGGGCCGGCAGCTGCCAGCGGGTGTTATCCCACTGGTCTGGTCGTACACCCTGTCCTGCTCCTCCGCGTCCGGCTCTTCATCGTCCGGAGTTATATGCGCCCTCTGGTGGTGCGACAGTTCGAGCGTCTCGATTTGGGACGCGTCGAACGGCCAGTCGAGCAGAAAGCTGTTCCACGGCGTGTTGTCGCTGTGCCACGGGTCCACGCAATGGATGTCCAGCGCAGGAGAGTCGAGGAGCGTGTCGGCTGCGCGGAAGGCTCGCAGCCCTCAGCTGCCACCGCGACAGAGCTAGAGACGGCGGAAGCCGCTGGAGCACAGCGGGGCTTCGGACCGGTCAACGGTGACAAAGATGTTCCCGAAGTTGCTGCCGCCTTCCAGCACAGCGGAGATGCGCACGTCGGTGTGCGCGGGCAGGGCAGGGAACGAGAGGAGGACGCCGGGGGCGTCCTGCGGCTCGAGCTCGAGCCGGATCGTGCCGAGCTTGGGCAGCGTGATGTCCTTGCGCGCGATATGGAGGTAGTCAAATTCGTCCCAAGGCAAGGCGCCGCACAGGTGGAGGATCTCTAGGAGAGGACGGCCGCCGAGCATGCGGAGAAATTCCCAGAACGGAGGAAGGGCGCCTTGCGGCGTCCCAATGTCGAGGTGGACGAGGCTTGGCGGTAGGACCCGGAAGGGCCCCTCTAAGAGTGAGAACGCGCAGGGCTGGGGCCTCGCCATCGAACATCCTGGGGAGGCGTGCAGGCCGTCCAAAAGCAAGGCCGGTGACGAAGGAGCTGCTGGGCAAGTGTTCGATGAAGAGCTCTTGCAAGTTGGGGGCTGGAGATGAAAGCTCGGTCACAAGTAGCACGATGTCGTTGGCCACTTCGGTGGAGATGTATAACGAACGGATGCGGTGGACCGAGGGGTCAAGGATCCGGGCATGGCTTGATGGAAGGCGGCGGGTGAGGGAGAGGGAAACAAGCCAGTCCTTGGAGCGCACCAAGAACTCCTCGGGGCCAGCACGATCGTGGATAGGAATTGATACCCAGAGTCAAGGGCTTTGAATGACGACAGTGCGCCAGTATCTGCAGACTGCTGCGGCCCCAACAATGTCTCTGTTTCCTGCCGGAGGCACAACTTAGCGACGGGGGAAGTGGTCGCGTTCAACGGGAGATTTCGGAATGAGGTCGCGATGAGCCAGGAGCTGGACGAAGATCGCGCTGAGCAACTCTGCTGGAAGAGCATTGACGGGAACAAGACTGTTGTGGAACGCTCGCGGTCTGGTGATGAGATGTATGTTTTCGTCGATGACCCGGAGGTGCGTTTGTGTTTCTAGGGCTACTAGCTTGCGGAGGTCGTCGGGAGAGTGCGTCGAAGCCGCCGTGACTGGGAAACACCGGAGGTCGTGGGTGATCGGCGGACTCGGGGGGCTTGCCATTGCGGCCGGCAAGCGGCTTGAGAGGTGCCGTTGGGAGCTCACGGTGGTTTGGCCAAGCGTTGCCAGGTTCAGCCGGGACTGCGCGTAGATCCCGGACCGGGTCGGGCCGATGGGGACTGTGGCCCTGTGAGCCAGCCCAAGGCGATCCCGCTCCGCGCTCCAGCCGCTGAACCCGTCTAGAACACGCTCAGCGGCAGCACCATCCTCCTCTCCTCTCCCCTGCTCTTCCGCCGTCTACCATCGCCGTCTCTGCCTCGTGCGTTCCTCCCTGCTCGCCTCGTTGTTCGCCGCGCTTCTCTCCCATCAGGTCCGTTGGTGATTATCGCAACGCCAATCCCGGCTGACATCGGTTCGACGCCGGCAGGCTCAGCACTGCCGGAGCCTGTGGATATAATACAAATACAATCCCGCCGTCCACTACATCCCTCACAGTCTTGGACACGCATATAGGGCCCATCTGACGACTTCCTCCGGGGCTCGAGGTGCGTCGTTGACAATGGCGTTTGTCTACTGTAGAATTATCGTGACAAAGCGGGCATTTCCCGTTTTCAGCTGTCTTCCGACCATTTGACGACCTTCCCAACGACAACTTGTGATCCTCAAACCCTCTTCATGCGACACATACTATCTGAACTCAGTCATCAACATGCCAGTTCCCCCGATGGACGTGTTCGGGATCGTATATATCATTGAGAATGCCCCGCAATTTTGGTCAGGTATGCTCCCGCCTCTCCTGCTTTCGGGGCCCAGTCTGATGCCTTTGGACTTGAAGAATTGGAGGAGATTTTGCATATACCCGACGACACTACCCTATCCAAGCTGGATGCTACCCTCCGACGCTGCATATCCTTCTGTGCTGCATACCACGGTGAGCACTCTTTCCCATGCGTCCCGCGTCTACTGTTTTCGCGATGTTCGCGCAAACTGTCTCCCTGTGCAGCACCTGCCACAATCATGCTAGCTCATTGGACACGCATTCTTCATCTTCATAATGATTATGCGTTAAGTACAATTGGGCTACTATGATTGAGCTATGACATGTGTAGTACAATCGTCCGTTGAGCCGAGCATGCTCGAGAGTGCATGCGCGATAAACAGTGTCATCTGGCCTTCGCTGATGCCATATACCCCGTGATAAATCTCGAAGGCTTTGAAGCCTCGGGTTTTATGTCGTAAGTGGCTCAGAGGCAGGCATTCGTATGAGGTATGGACTGTTGTATGGAAGAAGAACTTACTGTGGGTCTGGACCCCTGTCGAGTCGGTGAGTTCCTGGCTACCGTGTTCCTCAATTCGTCCGAACACTACACGCTGCAGCGGATTACGCTCTTCGGCGTGTTGAATGATCTGATATCCAAATGTCACTGTTTACGACAAATGATCACGCGGAGCGTGCGCTCGGTGCCTCATGTCGTTTTTCACTATACTGGTGCACTCAAGTTCGACGCATTAATTCTTCTCTCCAGAACAGTACCTCCAGAGCCCACTGCAGCTTGACCATGCGTGCTCCATGATATTAGCCTCGGAGCTCTTCTCCTTCCACTCTGAACGGATGTGTGAGCTCATGGTAGAGGACGCCAAAACGGTACGTATCCTGCATCGTGCCATGCGAAACTTTCTCTCATCTCACGCCACCTTTCTTCTCATTTGCTTCGTCCACAGAATACCGACCCACATTATGAGATGATCCTCTATAATGTGATGCTTGCCTATGGTCGCCGCAGTGCGGTGTTTCTGCGGTCGCAGAAACGCTGGCAGCCACTCTTGCCGCTCCTCATGGACCACGTCCGAAACGATCTCGACCCTGACATCGATGACGCTTATTACGGCGTGGCATCGGGGTCCACTGTAAGCGCAACACGAGGAGTCGCCGTGCCAATCGAGGCCAAACTGAGGTCACTCTCCGTACGACTGCTGTACGAAGTCTGCAGGACGCAGAAGATGTCATTACACGAGTTGCGTACGTATCTATTCAAATCCAGGTGCAGGTTACTGGGGAATTGACTTCTGAGCGCAGGCCTGTTCGACGATGGATTCATTGGCTATCTGTACGATCTAGTTGAACAGACCCGTGAAATACAGGACGAGACATTCAATTATTCAGTGATCAAGCTCATTGTCAGTTCCGCGTTCGATGTTCCTGTCCCATAGATTTTTGACGTTGCTTGCGATCTTAGTTGGCGCTCAACGAGCAGTTCATGGTCGCCTCGGTGCAAGCGCATACAACCCAACCCCATGCCAATGATGAGCAACCACGGGCAAGTGATCTGCGCGGCCCTGAAGACACGAATCGGATCCTACGTATACTGATGTCACGAGCGGGCTCCAGTCCCACATTTGGCGAGAACCTCATCTTCATGCTCAATCGCGCGGACCGTACCACGGAGGACCTATGTATGCAGCTTCTTGTGCTCAAGCTGCTGTATCTTCTCTTCACCACGAAGGCCATGGCGGAATACTTGTACACGAACGATCTGTGCGTGCTCGTCGATGTGTTTCTACGGGAGATTAACAATATGGATGAGGACAATGAGTCTGTGAGTCACTTCCGTTGAGATCCTGTACTACGCGGAATGTGATTCTGACCACTGTGGACACATGGCAGTTAAGGCATACATATCTTCGCGTTCTCCACCCTCTTCTCACCAAAACCCAGCTGCGCAACATGCCGTACAAACGCCCGCAGATCGTGCGCACGCTGGAGTCGCTGATTGAGAACGAGAAGATACGGGACGTGGATCCCACGACGAAGCGGCTGGTCCAGCGTTGCATGAATGGGGAATGGTGTGTCCAGTTCCGGAAAGGCGCCATTGCACCTGGATCTGGACAACAATACGAGTCCAGGAAGATGTCAATATTCGAGGAGGATGTACGAAGAGAAAGCAGCCCTGGGCTGGACGCTGTGTCCGCAGCTGCTCCCCAATCTGCTGGGGTACTGTCTGGACCAGGGTTCGGAGGCCACAGTGCGGTGTTGGGACGGAAGGAGTCTGTACGAGGGAAACACGGAAAGGCGAGTCGGAGCGTGGAGCACCTTCCGCTGCCCAACGGCAGCGCACCGAAGCAGCGGGCCGTTTCCAGCCACCATAACCACCAACCACACCATCACCACACGAGCGAACAGCTATCGTCGCAGGCACGCAAGGAGTCTGGCTCGGTTCCGACCACGCGACAATTCAGCGGGGACAGCTTGACCAGCCTCCCCCGCGTCGCGACCGCCGCCCCCGCGACCACATCTCCCACAGCAGGGAAGCACCGCGGCCGCGCAGGCTCGTTCAACGTCGAGGCGACGACGACGAGCTTCGCTGCTCTTTCGACCCAGGACTCGCGCACACGACCACCACGCATCCTCGACACCTCCGGGCCCCTTGTCACCGAACCCTCTGTGGGGACCCTCAGCGCCCCTCCGGAAATCCGCGTGCTGTCTCCAACGTCGCCTGCGCTGACCTTTCCGCGCGATGGCGCTCGCTCTGCGTCCCCGGTTTCTCCCACTAGCTCGATCGCGTCAAGCTCGTCGCGCTCGACAACCAGGCGAGCTGCGCCTCCACCCCCAATCAAGACTCGCCGAACCCCACCTGCGCCCCCAGTGAGGAAGGGAAAGCTCAGCCCGGCGAGGGTGGGATCGCCGTTAAGCTCCATTGCGGCGTCGAGCCATCCGAACCTGCCGGCATTGGGAACTGGGTAAGGGTCGAGCTAGGTGGTGTTTTATGCTGAGTATCACAAACATTTCTCCGAGCTGCTGTCGTCCAGTGCGCTCTGTTTCGTTTTTGCCATTTGCCATGGTCGCTGGGTCCCTGTCTCGTCTATTCACACATCTTGCCGCCCTTGATGAACGTCGTACTTAAACTCCTCACCTCTGCGTCCCGCTTCCCGAGTCCCGTCTCCAAGTTGTTATGACATCACGCGCACATTGCTACTCCGGATCCCCATCTTCGCATCTAGTCTGTCTGTTGCCGTTGCTGGTCTTCCCCGTTCCCTCCTTCGTCGTTTTTTCGACCCTCCAGCCGTCCGCCCAGCGTCGTTTACGTATACGCTTGGCATTTTTTGCCCCTTCTTCCCGTCGTCCTGCTTTTTGCCGTTGCCGTTGCCGTGCTTTGGGCTCCTACCGCCGGCTCTCCAGACTGGGTTTAGATGGGCGGCAGGACTGCGTGCATGGACTGGATGGACCATGGCTGCCGTCACAGCACCTATGTAGTTAATAAGTCGCCCCGCACTGAGCATCTTGCAACATCCCCCCCGCACATGTATATCTGCATCAACTCCCATCTCCACCCATTCCATCATCCACTCTGGATTCCTATCCTTCCCGCATGTACCTAGAGCGCACACGTTTTGGATATCCAATGCATCGTTGGTCTTAATCTCTGTCTCAGCGGGGGCTGGCTGGCACCAGCCAAGATTGGATCGAGTACCGTAGGGATCCGGAGCACGCAGAGCTGGAAGGCAAGTATCACGACGACCAAGACGTATATCGTATATTGCATTGCTAACTACTACACGGTACGTACTCGATATTCAGGATTCATCGTACTGTCACAACTAGAAAGCCGAGCGTATACTCTCTGCAGCCTTCGAAGACAGTACAACTACGCACAGGCTCCACTACAATTCACAACACGATGTTTTAGATTGGAACGAAAGACAACAGAGGGACAATCACGGAAAGTGAAGTTTGGCTTAAGGAGAGTGGGCTGATTCCAATGATCAGAGAAAAAAAATAACTGTGTAACAGGCCTAGGACACGGGACAAACCCGCCCAGGGTCCCTCGAGATGGCTTCATCCAACTCGGATGACTGACGAAAAGCTCACTACCGCTCGGCTGCTCGCGACAACCCAAGCCCAAGCCCAAAGAACGCTTGCCGCTTCTTCACAACAAGGGGCCGTGTCTCTCCGTACGTGGAGGGTCCAGGACGGGGCCTGGCCGCAGGGACGACACTCGCGGCCGAGTCGTCGACCGTATCCCATTGAGCGAGCTCCCTGTTCAAGTCCGTGGACGTCTTCTCGTCCTCCATCTGTGCGATCTGGAGCTTCGTGATGTACTCCACCTCGATCGTCTGCTTCTGCGAACTCGCCGCACCTAGCCGACGCGTGCGCACATCGTCCCTCCCCTTCGTCGACGCCGCCGCCGCCGTTGTTGCCGGAGGAGGAGTGTTGAACCGTGGGGCCGCTGGAGGCTCCCGTCCGACCTTCCGGGTCGACGTTGCCTCTGACGTCGCGGGCACTGGGAGAGGAGGGAGCGGGGTAGTCACGTACGAGGGGTAGACGACCTGCGCCTTGTGCGACACCCTGCGCGCGCTCCTGGACTGCACGTGCACGGAGCGCGTGGTGGGGATCTCCCGGACTTGGAGGGAGGTCTTCGGCTCCCTTCTGGACGAGCCGGTGGACCGGTAGGACGACTGCGAGTAGATAGAAGGCTCGGAGACGTCGTCGGGGAAGAGGTCCTCCGGTTCGGGGTCGCGAGTGGCTGCGGTGGCTGTGGCTTGCTGCTCCCGATAGCGCGGGAGGGTCTGCGCATCGCGGGTGGTTGGGGTCGACGCCGCTCGCGAGTGACCGTGGCCGACGTCCCGCGGACCGTCGGTCATTGCGGTGGTGCGGAGGTCTTTCATGGTCTGCGAACGGTAGAGCGACTCGATGGAGCTCTTCGGGGTGCGCTGCTGACGCTTGACCACGGCGGGTCCTTCTGGGGGCCATGCGGGTGCACCGGACGCACCCTGGATGGCATCTGGGGACGCTGGGGTGCGGCCCCTGGTGGTTGGGATGCCCGTTTGGGCAGGGAGCCGAGAGATATCAGGCGTCGACTGCGACGCCGCGAAGAACCTGCTCGGGCTGTACGGGGGACGGCGGTGGGGCTTCCTGGCGGGGAGTGTGCCCGGGGGCGAGGGGAGAGGCTTGGTCCGCGGATCCAATGCGTAACGGTAGGGCGATATGGCTGGCGGGCTTCCGCTGGCGTTGAGATCCCAGGACGTGCCATCGCCGGCGGCTTGCTTGTGGTTGAGAGAGGGGATGGGGACGGGCTTCTCTTGTGCCTTGGTACGCGGCTTCGAGCGGGAAGAAGACAATGGGAAGGCGACGGAGTTCCCGTCGATACCTTGTTCGCGACCCGGCTTCATCGCTTGCCTATGCATATCCCGTTCTCGCCGCTCCCGCTCAGCCCGCGCCTCACGCAAGGAGCCGGTCGTAACAGCGGAGTCGTGGTATCCCAGCGAGCGAATGGCCGTCTTCTTGCTCTCGGGTGTCTGGGTGGGTTGCGCTACGCCATACGAAGGTCTGTGGCGTAGTTCTGGTCTGCCAGACTTGGGCAGGAACACCTCCCTGGAGACGATGAATACCTCGTGGTGGTTAGAGGACCGTGACGATGAACTCACTTGAGGTCGTTCGATAACTTGCGGATGCGCCGCATGGCGTGTTGACGAGGTGTGCGGGTCTCGTAGCTCTGGGTGAGAGGAGTGGTGGGGGCTATGGTGAGGTGAGTCGCGTAAAGGAACAAACCGCTTTTAAGGCAAACATGGTTCCTAAACGGGGCCTGCACTGTAGGCGCCGCGGTTGATCAAAGCCCTCGCTTGAATGGCCTCTCCACAAAAGGGTGTCCAAAGCATATACACCTTTAGAACGGTGGCCGTGCACCCAGGTACGAGCACAAAGCGTCGTCGGATATGGGCAAGTCACTCCAGATGTCTTGGAGCGGGCAGATCTTGTTGCGGTAGCGCCCACAGCTGCATTGACGACGGGATTCTTTTACTCGTTGTGAAGTCCGCAAGACACATAACTAAGATCATAGCAGGTTTGACAGGGAGGTATTATCCTGTTGGCTCTTGGCCCATTCATAGATCCAGTTAGTCGTCTCACACCGAGACTCGGACAGATTTACTTACCTTTACAACAAAAAACTCTTGCACTTTTCGCACAATTACTCTTCCTCTATTGTGCCCTACTGCGCCCCTAAGTAGGGCAGCACTAGAACTGACGCGGATGATCTACTTCAATCCCACGCCACTTCGACTAGAATGACCTACCTGCTCCTACCTGTGGCTCTTCTACTTAATAACGTGTAATACTTGGTACTAGAACGCTGGAAATTCATGTGCATAAGAGTGACATGAATGATTTTTCTTGAATATTCAATGCGTAGTGCAATGGCGACACCTACAGCGAGGATTTTCCGGCCTGAGGCATGTGCTCAGCCGGTGATGGGCACTCTCTATGCCGCGCAGTTCAAGCAAAGATGCTAAACTGGTTGTTAGGAATCATGCTCATTAATATCGTACTATGTATAGACGTATCTTTAAACCCATCCTGCGCAACTAGCTTCAACAATGGGACTTGTATGGTGCGGTCGAGCCATGTTACCAACAGCGTGAAGCATTGCAGTGCAAATCTGAAAGTATCTGTGCCTGGGCAAAGCTTTGTGAGTTCACCCATGTCCCCGAACAATTTTTGGCTGTGTTTCGGAAGACCCTATGGGCAATGGAGCCTTGAACTGGCATGTAGCTGCAAAGGCATTGGTGAAACATCCGCGGCCTTGCACGGTCTTGCACTGACGGACTGTCGCTCCTGGTGGCCACGCGGACACGAGAATGAACACAACACTGATACAGCATCTCTTTCAAAGAAGTCACCGCCTTGACTCGAAGCTGTGAAGGGGATTGAAACTAGTACTGCGGTGTATGCACCAGTGGTAACTGTGGGTGAATTTCCGGACAGGATAAATGCACCGTACCTGAGTGGTATTCAGGGACTTGCGACGGAGCCTTGACGAGACTACGGAGGCTCTGCACCAGAATGCAACAGCCAAGGAGCGTGGTGTGTGATTCACCTGAGATCACATTGAGGCCGAGGAGGGCAAATGAGGCAAGCTCAAGAGACGGAGCCGCGGCGCAGCTGGGACGAGGCGGAGCGCCCGCTGCGTGCTGTGGCAGAGCTAGACGCCCCGACGCGCGTCTTGGGCCACACCGCGACTGGGTGTCCTGTAAGCCCTTTCTCCTGTCCTCCATCCTCATCCCCTCCTTCCTCTCCTTTCTGTCTGACAATCATGGCAACATCCGGCCTCGGAACAGAGATTTTCAATGTCGTCAACAAGCTACAGGATGTCTTCTCAGCCGTCGGCACATCCGCGGCTCAAATAGACCTTCCGCAGATCTGCGTGCTCGGAAGTCAAAGCAGTGGAAAGAGTAGCGTTCTCGAGGTGCGCGCATACAAGCACTCTCCTTGAAGCCATCTTGTGACCGTTTGTGGTCCAGAACATTGTGGGCCGGGATTTCCTGCCTCGAGGCACTGGTATTGTGACCCGGCGACCGTTGGTCCTCCAATTGATCAACCGGAAACCCACCAGTCCTCAACCCAATGGCACAGGTGAGTGGTTGATGCATATCTGCTATCGCTTGGACGCACTCGGTCCTATCGGTGTGCCATCGTTCGCCGAAGCTTGTTTGAGCCACAACGCTTAAACCCCCCACACATGCTGAGCCGAGTCTCGACCGCAACCCGAGATGTTCTTGGCCACCAACGTCGATGCCGTCCGCTTCATGCGTACTTCTCCGCCCACTACGGAAGTATACGGTGACGCGCTTGCGGTGCATGCGCTCTCGTGTGGAGAAGTTGAGCCCAGCTTGGTGTGTTTGCTTGCCTCGGCTGTATCATCCTTGGGAGCGTCCTCACATCTACAGCCGCTCAGCGGGCCGTGCGCTCATCATCTCATGACATTGCTCCTAAACATCCGAGAACATCCTTCCCAGCCCCTTCGTACTCAGGACTGGCGCGGTTGCCTGACATTTGGACGAAGTTAATCTGTCCCTCCATGGCGTTGGTCGTACTTTCACGATTAAAGTCCGCTTGCTCGTGCATAGTACGATGCAGTCGATAGACCGAAAGCGTCTCCAATCTGAATACCCATACATCTCATTTGATATACTGACGCATCCATGATGTAGCTAAAGCCAACGGAGAAGACCTGAAGTCGGGAGGCGATTCAGTTGCGAACCCCGATGAATGGGGCGAGTTCTTGCACCTTCCCGGGCAGAAGTTCCACGACTTCAACAAGATTCGGGAAGAGATCGTTCGCGACACTGAGGCCAAGACGGGCAAGAACGCTGGCATCTCACCTCTTCCCATCAACCTTCGCATTTTCTCTCCCAATGTCCTCACTCTTACCCTTGTCGATCTCCCCGGTTTGACCAAGGTTCCTGTCGGCGACCAGCCTCGTGATATCGAGAAGCAGATCCGTGACATGCTGTTGAAGTATATCTCAAGACCTGCATGTATCATCCTCGCTGTCACAGCGGCGAACACGGATTTGGCGAACTCAGACGGTCTGAAGCTTGCCCGTGAGGTGGACCCAGAGGGTCAGAGGACGATTGGTGTCCTGACAAAAGTCGACCTGATGTGCGTCGACCTGCAGAATTGTTTATTCGACCGTTCTTGACAAAATTTTAACAGGGACCAGGGTACCGACGTTGTTGACATTCTTGCTGGCCGTGTTATTCCTCTTCGTCTGGGCTATGTTCCTGTAGTCAACCGTGGACAGCGTGACATTGACACCAGCAAGGCCATCAGTGTCGCCCTTGAGACTGAGCGCAAGTTCTTTGAGACACACCCTTCATACTCAAATAAGGCACAGTACTGTGGAACACCGTTCCTTGCGCGCAAGCTCAACGTCGTACGTATCCTTTATGAATTCACATCTTTTCGTAACATAAACGAATATATATCCCTAGATCCTCATGGCACATATTCGGGCAACGCTCCCAGATATCAAGGCACGTATCTCACAACAACTGCAAAAGTACAATGCGGAACTCCAAACGCTTGGCGGAGGTTTGGGCGATCAAAGTTCATCCGGCATCGTCCTCAGCGTTATCACTGAGTTCTGCTCCGAGTTCCGGACAACCATCGACGGTAACACGAACGACTTGTCGCTCAACGAGCTCTCCGGTGGTGCCCGTATCAGTTTCGTGTTCCACGAGCTGTTCAACAACGGCATCAAGACGATCGATCCGTTCGACCAGGTGAAGGACGGCGATATCCGGACGATCCTGTACAACTCCTCTGGTTCGACGCCGTCATTGTTCGTCGGGACCCAGGCGTTTGAGATCATCGTCAAGCAGCAGATCCGGCGATTGGAGGACCCTGGACTCAAGTGCTGCCAGCTTGTCTACGATGAGCTCATCCGCATCCTCAGCCAGCTTTTGCAGAAGATCGTAAGCAAGGTGTCAATGTTGAAGCTCAAGTACGTACTGACTCCCTTGCAGCAAGCGTTCAGGCGGTTCCCTACTCTACGTGAACGCTTCAACTCTGTAGTTGTAAACTTCTTCAAGAACGCCATGAATCCCACGACAAAGCTAGTTTCCGACATGGTCGCGTGAGTGCTCGTAGGTCAGTCGTGCCCTTGGTTCTTGTCATTAAGCCTGTCCCAGGATGCAAGCATGCTACGTCAACACGACGCACCCCGACTTCCTCAACGGCCACAAGGCGATGGCGATCGTGACTGACAAGATGAACGCGGGCAGGCCCCAGCAGGTCGAGGGCAAGGGCGGCAAGGTCACCCCCGCGCAGCTCAACAACCGCGACCTCGAGGTCGACGCCAAGGAGGAGCCCAGCTTCTTCAGCTCGTTCTTCGCCAAGGGCCAGCCAAAGAAGAAGGGTGTGGCCGTCATGGAGGCGGTGAGTCCCCAACGCCGGTGCTGCACCCTCCGAGGAGCGGCGCAAACTAACTCGTGTATCTGTATCACCAGCCCCCGCAGATCATCAAGCCCCAGGCTGCGCTCAACGACCGCGAGACGATGGAGACCGAGGTCATCAGTACGTCCCATCCCGCCTCCCATGCTCATTCTATTCGTGCCCCTCCAGGCTGACCGTCTGTGCTCGCGCGCCCGCAGAGCTGCTCATCCACTCGTACTTCAACATCGTGAAGCGCGAGATGATCGACATGGTGCCGAAGGCGATCACGCTGACGCTCGTGAACCACTCGAAGGAGAACCTGCAGCGCGAGCTGCTGCAGGAGCTGTACAAGCCCGAGGTGCTCGACGACCTCCTCAAGGAGTCCGAGTTCGTCGTCAACCGCCGCAAGGAGGTCGTCTCGATGATCCAGGCGCTCAACAAGGCCGAAGAGTGCGTCTTCTTCTTCTTCCTCCCCTCGATGTATTTGTCTCGTGTGGTGACAGGTGCTGATGACCTCGTTGCTTTGTTTTGTCCGCCAGGATTGTGGCAAGCGTCTAAAGAGGCCGCTGACGGTATTGTTCGCGAGGCTGGGACACAGATGCGGCGGACTATGTGTGCTTTTTCACGATGTTGCATATGCGTTACTCTACAATACCCTCCCCTGTATACATTGTTCTGGCCTATTCTAGATGTTGTTCTTAACGGTGCATAACGATCGAGGAGGCTGCCTCCTTCCTTTCTGCGCGGCTGTGGCTATCTGGCAAGCCTGGGACCCTCGATCGTTGGATATCCGAGTCGATGCTGGGCACGCGACGAGACACATTCCGTTTCGCTCTAAACGAGCATTCGCATTGCATGCACGACGCCTTGCATGGCATGTAGAGGGCATAAGTAGATGTAAATGCATACAAGGCGCGGCACGGGACTGTCTAGTACCCCAAACGAATGGCAAGCGGGCAGTACTGTAGTGGGAGCAAATAAGGCAGGGCCGCCAGCACTACCGGCAGCGACGGCATTATAAGGATAGAATTAAGGTGATAAGCGTATATGCGTGGAGGGTTCGTAGGCCTAAGCGAAAAAAGAAGATGAAACCATAACCATGTGTGCGTGGCGCGTCGACGCGTGTATGCATGTACGTAAGACTTGAGAGCTTGAGAGAGAGAGGGACTCGGACGACGATAAGAGGATGATGGATGGAGAGCTGATGCTACAGTGGTGGGGTCCCCGAGGGGTCGGTCTAGTGGGACGGGAACGTGTGCTGGTGCTACAGTGTCAGAGTGTATGATAGATATAACGAGAGAGAGATGGATATAGATGGAATGAGATGAAATGGGAGGTGCAGAGCGGGCGCGCAGGGCGGGCCCTGGATATATGGATATGTGATTGACGAAGCGGGCTCCGGAAGCCAAATGCCAGATAGGCGGGTGCAGGGATATCGCTCTGCCGAAGAAAGGAAGCAAGGAGAAGCAAGAGCAACGGAAAGGGAGGAAACAGAAGCAACGCGGAAGCGGAAGAGGGCGGGCGGAGATGAGGTGCCACTGCTAGAACCAGTGGAGCAGGCGGGGAAGGGCGGAGGGTACGGGGCTTAGACTGAGGACGGTGTAGCAGCGGGGCTGGGCGGGGCGTAACGTGGGGCGTCGTGTCGTTCGTGTCTGGGAAGGAGGCGTGTTCCAAGTTTACTTTTTGGAGGCTCGGCACTCCGTCGGTCAGTCGTCGAGCAGGAAGTCCCAGTCGATGGCGACCTCGGGACTGCGCTTCGAACACCACCCGAGCCCGAACGCGCGCTTGCATGCTTCCCGGCAGCGCGCCTCGGGCTCGCCGCGGTGGATGTCCCACATGCGGAAGGTGACGGTCCCCGCGGTCTCGACGACAACCTCGTCCTCGTCTGTAGGCGCGCATCCGAACGTGCCGTAGTACGAGCCTGCGCCACCACCGAAGCCGGGGAAGGCAAACTTGACTTTTTCGCTGTGGCTAGGGCTCGCTTGCAGACTGCGGCCGTCGGAGACGGTGTAGATCTCGGAGAAGCGGTACGCAGCGTGGTCTGTCACGGAGACGACGGATGGCCGGCGGGACTGGGACATGGAGACGACGGACGGGCGGCGGGACTGGGTGAGGCAGACGTTGCGCATGATGCGGTTCGTGAAGCCCGCGGAGAAGGAGACCTTCTTGCACGCGGACGAGCGGTGGATGTGGCCCTTGAAGTCGGAGGGCAGCCAGATCGTCACGTCCGAGTCCGCGGCGGAGTGCACCTCGAGCTTGAACTTGGTCGTCCGCGTGGGCGTGAATTTCCGACACTGCATGGGAAGACAATAGGGTCAGCGAGGTGGATGGAGGGGTGGTGGTGGAAGGGATGCCGCCACACGTACCACCTTGACTTTGATTGGTGCGTCAGAGTCTGTGCCAGTGTACATGGACAGGCGGTGATCACAGGGTTGATTATGTGCACGGTAGTGCGGGAGGACGAGGGATACGTCGATGGGCTGGTCGTCGGTTTCGAGGGAAAAATCGTTTACAGAACGCTCGCCGGCGCCTTGGTATTTTACGCGATGTGAGCCACAGGGATGCTCGAGCAGGAGGCTGTCTGTGCTCATTGGGTAGGATGCCTGCGGATCGGCATTCGGGTGGTGATGAGCAGAATGACCAAGAGCGGGGAGGAGGATGATGGGACCTACATGGGAACAGACGGAGGAAGTCATGACGGGGGCGTGATGATCGGGGCGATGGGATGGGGAGGGGAGAGGAGGAGGGAGGGGGTAAACTGGGGGCCGCCATCGCTGGCCGGAGGGTATAAGAATGCGGAGGGCGTTGTACATAGTCCCTTGTCCCATATTTGGAGAATGTTGTACTGCGTTGCGGACGGACCGAGCGGCCGGCGCTCGCCGCCCGCATCCGCCCTGTTTGGAAAACAAAGGGCTGTACAAACCCTCCCTCTCACGGTTCACCCCGCCGCCCGCCCTCTCTCTCCGACTTCCCGTCACATCCCGCCCACCGCCCCCCCGCCGCCATGTGCTTCCCACACACCCAATTCCGACCCCGCGGCGTGCCCGTGGTAACCCGCCCTACGGGCCCGCCGGCACTACGCATAGCTCACCTCCTGGGCGGGTTCAGGGCGGATGCAGGGCGGGTCCCTCCCCAGCCCCACGCACCCTCCACAGCCCACGGCAACTCCGCGACGAGTCCTAGTGCGTTTGGAACTCAGCAAATGAGCGTATCGTGCCCGAAGCGACGTTGTCCCCAGGATTGGTGAAGAACAATGAACAATAACTCGTGTTACCGCGGCCGTAGGCGCCCCGAGCGGCGCACGCGTCTCGTCTCACGGCATTCGCTCGGTTCTCGAACCTCGTCCCTCCTTTTGCTCCTCCTCGCAACCCCCGCTTCCTGTCCTCAATTCCTGGCCGGAGCTCGCAGGGAACAAAAGGCTTCCCACGACGGGATGGCTGGGCAGCCCGACAATGTTCACCGTTCATCCCAAAAAGCCAAACCCACTGTCCCGAACTAACCAACAACGGCGCTGCCTATGTTCCGCCACGGGCAGGTACCCACAAGGCACCCACATGATCTCGACATGGTGGGCCACGCCCTTTCTGCGTTGCTGGGCAGCGGGCGTCTCCCCGCAGTTTGTCGCTGTCACAAAACTCAAAATGTTCCGTTTCGGGCTTGGCGACCCTCCCGCTGGCAACGCGCATGAACCTGGTCCGCTCCACGCCACGTTGCGCGACTCGCGGCGCAGACGTGACAGAAAGCAGGTGAAATCCCTTGTTCGTCACCGGCTACTAGTTCTAGCCCGAGTCGGCGAGCGCGTCGGGCCTCGCGTCCGCGTCAGGGCCGGCAAGTGTCACAGTGTGTCCAACCCCCGAGCGCGTCTCCGTTCGGGTTCGGAGGAGGCGGCATTGTGGCGCAAATTCCACCGTGCGGTACGGATTGTCAGTCGTCTTGTGCCAGGAGGTGCCGCGGAAAACGGAAACCTGGGCGGCCCATGCTCAGCCTTACACCTTGGACCTCTCCATCGGAGGTGAGACATCACGCACTTTTTGTGTTGGAGAGGTGGAGGCGCTGACGAATGTTGATGTTGTTGTTCTCTCGACTACAATGCGGTTAAGGTTTACGCTTTGTGCTTTTGGCCCTTCGTGTGCCCGCGGGCCAGCGCAGCAACAAGGACGCCGACGATTGACTGTGCGTGTACAGTGCAAGACGATGCAGCGCTCCGAAACGCGCCATCCGACCCTTACATCGAAGGAAGCAAGAACATCGCATCGCTGGTCCGCACATGGTGTTTTTTTTTGCGGAGTTGCATCTGGTTTCAACACGAGATATGGATGGACGGCCGCGGCGCTGATGCGCGTTTGCAAGTCGTCCTTGAAGGCCATCGGAGATTCGACCTGTTATAGAAGCGTCGGGAAACGCGCACAAAACTCAACTTGAAGGACTCCGAGGCAAGTGTCGTACAACCGGCGCGCATGTAGTCAGGTTCTGAATATTGCATGGTGACTCATCGCCACCCATACATCTAGAGCTCGCCAAGTCACCAATCACGCAGGCTACTGTTGCTCCGACGCCCCGGTGCCACGCGACACCATGGCTGGTAACCACGTCAGGTCTACACGCCACACGCCACACCCGCATGGTTATGTATGAGCTATTGCACGGCGAGACGGTCTTTTCCTGCTGCCCCATCTGGACGGCGAGCCGAGCCTCTCAATCGACCGCTATCGGGCGTTGCAATACTCTCCACAGCGTGCCGCCTTGGGACCGATGATAGCTGATGCCTATCTCGGATACAAGGTCGCTGTGCAGGTTTGAGCCGGCAGTCGGAGCCTTTCAGCCACGAAGACGCCTTCATCTTCTTCTTCGCCGCACGGTTTCACGGTGGGGAGGGTAGATAGGCGGGCGCCGACGCGTCAAAGTTAAGAAACGCGGGTGAAGGTCCAGGTGGACTGTCATGGATGTCATATGGCAGCTGTAATACACTTGTGCTCCCTGTCTCTACACGTCTCGCAGAGAATGGAGGTGGCCTTTCCACGCGAGGTCGAGGTTCGCGAATTGAGCCCATGCTTCCTAGAACGCCACAACGAGGTCGTTACCAGGCACTCGCGAGATACTTATGCACAGGTTCGTGCATATCCGGTCGCGGGACTCGCAGTTCTCGAAGACCGCGGCGGGGATGTGTAATAGCATATGCGACAGCCGCTGCAGCTGCATCGTAGCCTCGCGTCCAGAGCTTGCTTACGAAAAAAGCTTTCGTGGCTAACTGGAACAAGGTTCGGCCAGAAGCTGCGAAACCCAGCTTGCCCGCCGGGCCTGGTCTCAAGCTGGATGTCGCGCTCCCATTCCTAATGTCGAGCTCGAGAGCCCGATCGGTGAACGTTGAACATCGAATCCTGGAGCAACTCAATCCCTCATCACATCGCCCCAAGTGACATCCAAACACCCAATTTCGATATGTCGGGGTTACGGAATGACGGTATCGCAGGACGCCCATGCAGAAAAAACTGCACCGAAAAGCAGGCGAGCAGCCGGGTTGATGCAAAGCGAATGGGGCTACGGCCAGGCTATGCTGCAGCACATCCAGTTCAGCAGCTTCGGGCTCCGCTTTCCCGGGTGCGGGGTGCTGCGAAGCTCGTCGAGCGGCAGAACCCCGGCTGGGGACTTCCTACGTAGACGTGCAGACGCCACCTTGACGTCCTTCTGGGACCGTCGCACACTTAGAGTTACAGCGGGCTGGCTCCTCTGAGAAGGCATGAGCCGGCCTGACTCGCTCGTGGTCGCCTGCTAGTGACCGCGGGGGGTCGATGATGCACGCGGACTCGCATAGAGCTACGGTGCCTGTCGGACTAGGGTTGCGGTGGGAGAGAACGGACGGTCGGTCTCGCGGCCCATTCCTTCGAACGTGTAGTGACACTGATGCACACGGACCGACGCCCGTGCTGGAGACAGACGACAGACGACACGGATCAGCGTCGGGATGGGATTCCATGCCAGGTCGGACAGGGGCAGATCGGCCGTGGGTAGGACGTCTAGAAATATATGTCTACGGTTACAAGCAGTGCAGAGCATGTCAGGAATACAAGGGAGATATCGATATCATAGCTACATACTGTGCATCGGGGCCAATGGCGCATGGGGGCAGCGAAGATGTCACATTGGGGTGGCTGGGCGCAGCGCGTGATGAGACCGGCGGCACACACGGTCGGTCAAGTTAGACTTGCCTTGCTGTTCACGCCTACGTCTACGCCTCTCCGTCTTCGGTTGCGGTCCTCCCCGCGGTGGAGAGGCACTGCTCGAGCACCTCCACCAGCGCCGGGTTCTCGAGCGCCGCGGCGACACGTTCCTTGTCGTTCAGCTGCTTGTTGACTGGGAGACGGACAGAAACCGAGATTGCGCTGTCAGCCGAGCTCTGTCCCACACGGGCACACCTGCGCCCACGCACACACATACACAGCTGGAAACGCGAGGAGATATGGTACGTACGCGCGTGTTCGCTCTGGTGGGAGCCCGGCTTCACTCGGATGTCGAACTTGAACCGCTGTGGGAGACTGCGGAGCAGACGGACACGGATGGATAGCCCTGCAGGTTGGGCGGCGTTAGCGGTGGAGGTTTGTGAGCAAGCAATAGGGCCGATGGAGGCCAGAAAATATGACGCGTTTCAGGAGCAGGCATGAGACGGTGAGCGCGGGGCATGTGAGGTCAAGAGGGTCGAAGGACCGGGTGTGAGGTCCCGACATCGGACTATTTCCCTCAAACGCTGATACAAAAAGGCGACAAAAATCGTAGGCGGTCGGGCTCGCTCAAATGAAGTCGCAGAACGAAATGGCACTAATTCTCATCCAATTCACGACCTCATGGCAGAAAACCGACCGAATACGGAACTCCTGTCATAATTTTTGGCCAGTCCCACTACTGCATTCCTGATCCAAAAAATTGCCCAGTAGCAGACTTAAACTCACCAATAAACGTACTCATCCCGCAATGTGGCACTGTAGGAGTGAACTCGACGGTGATGCGGTCTGGGTATTTGGGATCGAAGGTAATCTGAGGTGCCGAGACTACTGCGAGTTGCTCGAGAGTCATGCTGCGGTGCTCAGGGTCAGATATTGACCGAATGAGTTCTATAGAGAATGAGCGTTAGTTTAAGGTAATGAACGCGAAGACAGCCCGTGGACGCGCCAAATATCTCGTCCTGGTCAATGGCCTCTGGGTCGTCTGACTGATCAAAATCATCCTCGTCTTCGTCGGCCCGGTCGCCATCGTCGAGCCAAATTGAGTTAGGTTTCGCGTATGTATGCGCGGTCTTCTTCGCCTTGAGAGGTGCGAAGATGGTGGGGTTTGGATTGAACACCTCGGCAGACATGGTAGCAGACGAAGTCGAAAACCGAGTCAGGGCGCCAAGGGCGTTGTCCTATGATGCCATGATCGGCAGCCGGCCCACCCCAGTCAGTCGGAACTTGCCGGGGATGCCAGTCGTGAAACTGATCCATCCGCGTCGCGCGTTCTCTGTAGGCCACCCTTCTCTCTTTCTGTCGCTCACTTGCATCTCCCGGACACCCCCTTGCACATCCTTTGCGCCACTATGCCACCCAAGGTGTGCCTCGCGGCCTTGTGACCTATGTAGCCTAACCTGACTCCAGGCTGGATGATCCTCTCCAGCGAAAACGCGCTGAGGATGCCTCGGCAGAGGCTGCACCGCGTGCCACCCGTACTTCTACGCGTCTCAAAGCTGCTTCCAATGGTGCCACCGCAATCACCAATTCCAACGCCGACGGGGCGGGCGCCATGGATGTATGTGGGGGAATATGCAGTATGGTAGAGTGTGGCGGTGGCTAATGCACCCCGTAGGTGGAACGCGCTACCAAGAAGACGAAGCGAGCATCCACCAAGACTGCAACAGGGAAGGGTGGCAAGGGTGGTCGTGGCCAGTCTCAGCAGACAGACTCCAGGTGTGTCGGGCGTGTTTTCTTTGCCTTGGTCTGGGACCCTAACCTCATTCCCCGCTAGTACAAATGAGGTATGTGGGCTGCCGTTTTGGGCGACGGTTCTGCTGACTAAGCTGCGCCAGACCATGGCGACAGATGCAGCTCCCAGGTACGCATGTGGGTTGTCTTCATCTTCTCTGGCGTGGCCCTTATGGGAATATTCTCCTTCTTCTGCTGCCACCGGAACAAATCTCATCTCCTCGACAATCACAGCAAAGCTGCATCTCCACCAGATTCCAAGCCGGCCGCGACAAAGCATGCCGGGAAGCCAGAGCCCTACTCCGAGGGGCACGCCCGGCAGCTGTTCAAGGCATACGAAGATCCAGACACACCAGGAGAGATAGGCCCCGAAGGGTTTGAGAAACTCTGTACAGACCTGGACATCTCCTTGGAAGGCGCACTGCCCCTCGTATTGGCGTGGCAAATGCATGCAACGGAGATGGCAAGGTTCAAGGAGGCCGAGTGGTTGAAGGGTACAGGGGAGCTGCGGTGCGTATTGTTCCCCTCCGTGGAAGTCATTTCGTCGTCGTCGGAGAAGAGTTGCCGTCTATAGGCGAGAGCTCATAGCGTGCGCGTGCATAGTGTCTCGAACCTCCAAGTACTGTCCCTTGTGCTCCGAAACATCGAAGACCTTCTGCTCCTGGACAAGCCCCCTATGGCATCCTCTGTCACGGGTTCCATCAGGAAGCGGGGCTCGACAGTGCCAGCAGCAGGCCCGTCTGAGCCGTACAATCCGTACAAGTACCATCAATATGCGGCTGACACAAAGAAGGCGTACGCAGAGCTGTACGCTTTCTGCTTCGCTCTGGCCAAGCCTGCGTACGTCATTTGAAGTACCCGTACCCTGCGCTGGATACCTGTTCTGACACGGGGACGAGCGCAGGACAGCACGGAACATCGATATGGATGTGAGTGGCTGCGGTTGCCACCTTTCTATTGTCTTCGCATTATGGACTGCGTCGCTGATGCATATCACTTCTCGTAGACCGCAAGTGCCTTCTGGTCTGTTCTAGTCGCGCCAAAATATCCCATCATGAACGATATCCTGGAGTTCATCAATGTTCGTGCAATGTCATGTTGCGCCTTATCAATGTCTTACAACACACCATTTTAGGAGAAAGGCACATACAAAGGCGTCAACAAGGATCTGTGGAATATGGTAAGGACGTTGTCATGCCGAGTATAGAAATCTCAGGCTACCACTCCCCACGGGGTCCTTGGTTTTGTTCTCTTTTCGGTATTCCTCGTCGCCACGCCTTGCTAATAATCCCATGACCCTCGTGGTGCCCAGGTCCTCGAATTCTGTCGTTCCATTCAGCCAGACCTATCGACTTATGAAGCTGACGGGGTACGGACTATCTTCCGCCTGGTGAGCCAAGTAGCATGATTGATTTTACTTTCGATGTCTCGTTTAGGCCTGGCCTACGATGCTGGACGACTTCGTGGCTTGGAAGAAGGCCAAACTCAATGGTGAAGATGTCAACGTGGAAAGCGATGATTAGATGACCCGACTCCGCATCCGCAATTGGACTATGTTTCACATGGATCCCACGTTCTCCTGCTTCATCGTGCATAAGTTATGCTGCACTTCCAAGCTCCCCGTACATTACGTGTATTAATTGCATCCATATGGCGGACTTTGGCCTCGTTTCTTCTTTTGAGTGTGCACGTGTTGACGCTTTCGTACTGACCACCCACAATGTTGCAGGGATCAGCTGTCGGCATGTGGTAAGTTACGGGTCAAATTTCAATGTTGTCGGTCGGAACTTACTCCGCGCAGGGCGCCGAGCTCCCGACATACCAGCGACCTGGCGGTACATCCACGGGCTGACAAGGACTCATAGTAGGTTGGTTCTCCAAACCCCTATGGCCTTGCTGGTGGTCAATGGCGCTACGAACCAGACTTTCTTCATGTCATTGGCTGGAGATATGTCAGCACCCGGCGGAGGATGAGGAGATGTCGAGTTGATGATATTGCGCCGTTTGTCGCATTGAATCTTTCGTCCCTCCGGGTTCGTACTTTGACAGGTGCATTGACGCTCTGCTCATACTCCGCTCGGGAGTGCCACTTGGAACGTTCATTGGATGCTCATAGGATTCGGAATGATATATGCCACAGGTACTTACGGTAGGGGGAACTGTCCGGTTCGTGGGCACGTGCGTCAAGATTCATTCTGACGTGTGGCGTCGAGTGTGCACAGCGATGAGGCGTAGAGGGTGCCACGGAGCTTCGAGCATAGCGGAGCCGGTACCTGGGTTTCAGAAGCGGACTCTCGCGCGCTTTTCACGCGTGAGTGCATAAGTATAGCGGGCAGATAAGTAGGCCTGCCTTGAGAATCACTGCTTCGTCCGCGGTTTCTTCGTACCCAGAGCCATTCTCACTTCGCGTCCCCCAACAGCAACTTCCCTTCCTATGATGGTTAGCCACATCCTTCCCAGCACTTCTCGCGTTGCTATCGTCACCGGGGCGGCGCAGGGCATCGGCGAGGCCATTGCTCTCCGACTCGCCGAAGACGGAATCGACGTCGTGGTCAACGACCTGCCGAAGAAGCGCGACCAGCTGGACGGCGTGGCGAAGGCGATCCAAGCAAGGGGCCGACGGGCAGCCGTTGTGGAGGGAGACGCCACAGTCGAGTCAGACATCGTCGCGCTCGTCGACACGGCAGTCAAAGAATTCGGCGGCCTGGACATCGTACGTCCCCTCCCCCCCGGGGTTTTGCGACAACTTCATCATGTTATGGGTCTCTCCGGAGTCGAGGCTTGCGTGGATGTCAGAGCTGACGGCCCTCGTGTGCCTGCTGTTTCAGATGATTGCTAATGCCGGGACGATCGAAGTGAAGCCGCTCGTGGAGATGACGGTCGAGGACTGGGAGCGCGTCATGAACATAAACGTACTGAGCGTGATGCTCGCGTACAAACACGCCGCTCGCCAGATGATCAAGCAAGGCCGTGGGGGACGCATCGTGGGTGCGTTTCTTGCCTGCGCAGATCCCCTGTCTCCTCTGTCTCGGTCGGGAGTTGGCTCATCATTATAATTTTGCCTTGCAGGTGCTTCGTCGATGGCGGGGAAGAAAGGTGAGCCGAAGTGGCGCAACATTTTATTTCGTTGGTCTTGCTTATGGTTGTGTTGTTGGATGCTAGGATTCGCATATGTCTCGTCTTATTGTGCGTCAAAGTTTGCGGTCCGGGGCCTGACACAAAGTGCGGGTACGTGGATTCTGACACTCTACAATATACCATTGCCTTCATGCCTCACGGATCACAATTAGCACTGGAGCTTGCGGAGCACAAGATCACGGTCAATTCATACGCCCCCGGCATCATCTCAACTGGCATGAGTGAGTGCAGCGGCTCGTACGCCAAGCGACATCCACCTAACGCGTGTTATTGCAGCGCAGCATCCCGATGATGAGAAGAATGGCGGACCTTGCTCCACATTCCTTTTGGTAGGTGGTGTTGCCTATAAGCACAAGCGAACAGGTCATTGAACCCGAAGTTCCCTCCACAGGGCGCAGGGCTGCCACCCAGCACCCCGAGCGCGCCGCCGTCAGTCGTCGCGGAGCTTGTGGCCTACATCGTGAAGCCGGAGGCGCATTTCCTCACCGGTCAGTAGTGTGGCTCACAGCGCCCCCCGTCGACCTGTCATCGTGACTGACTGAACTGAAATTCCGAAACTGCAGGCCAATGTCTGAGCATTGACGGTGGCATTGTTATGGGTTGATACCATGTGCTTGTGCTAAATGATCATACTCGGTTGCAATTGGAGCTATCTAGGTACCGTTTTATCGTATGGCGTGTACAACATGACCAGATGAAGTCGTTCAGAACGCTACGCACATCTGCGTCTTGACCGATTGTCTGCCGCGGCCGAAGGGGAATGTTTGAAAGAGACTTGACGTACTTGTTTTGACCCGCCGATCTCACACGGACGGCACGCTCTTGAGGGTGTAGAAGATTGCGGAGGTAGGGCATTTTGCCACAGACCTTTAAGTTTGACTCCTCGACAATTCGTCGCCAGCGACCGTGGACAACAACAACTTGATGGCATCCAGACAATCACGCAGACAACCGTGGTTACGGATGCTCGCGAAGAGACACGATAGGACCCCTATCCCATGCAAGTCGTTCAGGTGAATTCTTCCAAGCAGCACACACGACCATGAAGGCTGAAGCATCAGTCAGATGGATGGCGCTTTAACCTCGGAACCCAATAATCACTGCCCGAGCCCGTCGGACCATCAGGTGGTTCACTGCTTCCCATCTTCTTGGAACGGGACCTAGGATCTCGCATATCGGCTATGGTAATCTTGGTTGTCGGAGAAAAGAGTTGCATTGCAAGCATTGTGGATGATTTGCGGTTTGACATACTTAACGAAAGATACCTGTCCATTGATCGCGCCTGACCCATAGTTAGTAGATATCAACTTCCTCATGTCTATCAACAAGCTGCTTACATAGGTACGCTGAGAATATGGCAAGTAGGTCAACTCCGTGACTGCTGTCTTCCTGGCGCAGCAAATACAAGATTTTCGGACCATTGCCCACGACTTCCGGGTACGGAGTATTCAAGGGACCAGGTTCAACCCCGAGTGGTGTGTCGGGAGATGGCTAGACCCATGATTTAGTAGGTGCATACATTGCACAAGGTGACTTCTTCCTACAGGGACCACGCACTCGCGAATTAACCTTCCCAGAATAGTTGATCCCCCCCCCTCCTAATCATCACACCACGCGCAGGGCATCGGCGAGGCTATCGCTTTTCGGCTGGGGGACAACGGTGTCGATATGATGCTCAATAACTTACTTACCCACAAAGAGCGACACGCTAGGTTAGCCCTCCCCGAGGACGGCACAACCGAGGAAGACGTCGTGACATCGTCGCACCCGCCGACAAGGCCGTCGAAGAATATAGGGGGACTGGATCGATATTGTACGGTGCCTTCTTCTGCTAGGGTTTTCTTGCACCCTCAACTTTGCAGGGGGGAGCTGACGCTCACAGTCACGTCTCCGCACTTGCTAGATAAATGCTCAGGCGGGATTTGGCAAACACTTCGTCAGTAATTTCCCAAATCTCTGATTGCGTCTGAAAAGGTCTGATTCAGATGATTCAGACGCTTTCAGACCGAATCAGACATGATTCAGACCTTTCAGAGCATCAGTGTTCAGACACCCAAAGCCGGCTTTCAGACATTTTTGAAAACCATACTTACTGTGAAGCAACAAACACGAAACTCACTCAGATTGCTCGGAAACCTTCTGCAACACCCAGACAACACCCTCCCGGTCTTAAATCAGGAGCACAGCCGCCAGCGTTGCTGGCAATGGCGGCGCCAACCATGCGCGGCCATGCGAGCTGGGTACAAGCACTCAACGATTGTGCCAGCCACGCGCCACTCTCGCGCACTCTCGGGTCCTTCGGGGAAGCAAGGCAACCTGGTACATAACGAATTTTGCTATCGCGGAGGGTGTGCCATCCAAGGTAAGTCGATGTTTGTTTTCGAACTCTTAGACGCCCGGGCGCCAGACTTTTCAGACGTTCAGATAATCGGGGAATTACTGATGACTTGCCCCTCGTCCACATGACGGTAAAGGTATGGGATCGCATCATGTGTAAACATGCGAGAAGCACGATGGTCTCCTACAAGCACGCCGCACGACATGGATTATTAAGCAAGGCTGTTGCGGGCGTATCGTGAGTACGTTCTTGGTATCCGTTACTCTCGGTATCCTTGGTTGGCTTAGGTTTCGGCGATCGCCTCGCAGATGACTCGTGCTGGGGAAGAGAGGTGAGCCAAAGAGCCGTTGGATCTCTCTCGTCTGTCTTCCTAATCGTCGCCACACTGTACAGTAGGATTTACGACTCTCACGGCATATTGCACATCGAAGTTCGCTGCCAGTGGGTCGACACAGAGTGCAGGTATCTCACTACCTTCGTCGGGAGCGGCTCGATGAATGATTCAATGAGTTTTGTCAGCTCTGAGCACAAGGTTACGGTGAAGCTCAAGCTCAACGCGCAGATGATGAAAGTGACGGTGGCCCATCCTCATTCGTTCTGATAAGTACAATTGCCTATAGTTGAAAGCTACGTTCCGACTGAAGTCGTTCCTCGCTAGCGCGCCGGATGGGCACTCGGCCACCAACCCCAAGCTGACAGCCGTGGAGGAGCTTGTGCCATGAATAATAAAACCACGGAATCATAGTACTCGATGCTGTCGGCTGATAAGTGACCTTGACAACTCTGCGTCCGACTTTCAACAGAGTTGCTTCGGAAGTTATGGAAGAGGCAGCCAAATAGCGCATTGTAGAGAAGGGACCCTATTATTTCACATCCACGATGAGCCACCGTTGCGCATCCGAAATGTTCTCTACTTGTCGTCGCGGCGGCGGCGGGTGACAGACAATCGTGGCCTGGATGGGGAGTGTGAGAAGTACCATAAAGCTGTGGACACCTCATTTTTCCAGAGATGATGCCGCAAGGCTTGGAGGGAGAAAGGAAAATAAAAATCCCAGGTTTCCCGAACTTCCGGCAGCACTGCCAGTCTGGTACATGAATACATAAATACTATTAAGATACTGAACCCGCCTCCCGTCCGATACGCCACTTGTATGGATGCTGTCACCGGCATCCCCGCAAATCCACGAATCTAACAGAAGCCACAGTAGCATCCTCTTCTAAATATTCGGTATATAAACACATATGACTTTAAGAGGAAGGTTCGTTGGACAGCCTACACGAGTCAGCGACAGTGGACATGACTTCATTAAATGCCACACTGAGGACGGGCGCCTGTATGACGTTGGCGTTGAGTATGGCTGAATTGTTTTCTCCAGCGAGACCCCGCCAGGGACAGCCTGCGCCGTCTTGCCGACCAACGCCGCCTCTCAGCCACTCGAGCTCCGTATGTTTTCGCCTTGGACTTGACACACTCCCACACGCTGCTGTCATTCATTGCCTGCCCTCACTCCTCTTTCTCTCACTGTTTAACCTGCTATCGCGATGGGCGAACTGCGACACAGACCGGACGTCAAAGAAATCAAGTCTGTCCTCTGATTGAGGCTTCGGCCCACAGACTCACCTCTGTAACCTATGACCCCCTTGCCTTCAGGGATGCGTACGACTACTTGTTCAATGCGGGGCACGACATCGCGAAGTTGAAAGATGCCGCGCTCTCAGGGCGACTTTTCCAAGGCGCTGCAGAGGGGGCTGCAGGTGTTGTCGGACGGAGTATGGCCTGGAAGGTACGTGGTGTGATTCATCCGCGCGTCCGTCTTGTCGTGCCGACGTGTCGTTACAAAGCTGTTCCTTGTCCCGGGTGAGCCTTTGCACGATGTTGCTGAGGTAGAAGCAGTTCCGCCATGGCATTCCTTGCGTGCCGCGCGGGAGGATTACAAGACATTGCTCATGGAGAAGATGCGAGCACCTGATGGCGGCTACGAGGAGGGGTTTACCATTCCAGGTTCGGGAGCCTCACCCGCGAGGTCGGAGAAGGCAGGCGGCAACCTAGACAAGAACAATCCGTTGAGTTTGGACGATGAGGTGCGCCTTATCTGTTTTGGAGATGCGTATCTTGGGCCCACTGGGGTTTAGAATCCATGGAGAGAATGGTTCGCATCCGCCGATTTACGCAAGACCATCCTTCAAGATGTAGAACGAACGTACGTTCATCCCCACCTACTCTCGTTTGAGAGCTGGATAGCGGCCAATACCTTCCCTGTCCAACTTGCCAACACCCCCTTCTGAGACCGCGCTTGCCATTGCTAACCTATCGTACCCAAGCTTTCCAGACATCGCTTATTTCCGCGACGCAGAGGTCCAAGCCGAGCTGACCCACATCCTATACCTCTACTCCGACATGCATCCAGACATCGGTTATCGACAAGGCATGCACGAGCTCCTCGCGCCACTCTACTACGCGGTGGACTACGACTCAATACCCGAAGACGGCCGCATAGACCCCGCCCTGAAGGAGTTCTGTTCCCGCTCATGGGTAGCCGCGGACGCGTGGAGTCTGTTCTCGGCGGTGATGAAAGGGGCCGGCAGGTGGTATGAATGGCAAGAGAAGAAGACCCCCGCGGTGGCCGAACCGACCCCGCTACCTTCTCACGTCCAAGTGAACATGGCCGTCCGGGACAGCCAGGGGAAGCCGTACATCGCGCCGATCGTCGAGGCTGCCAACCGCGTTCAGTCGATGTTGCTCAAGGGCGTCGATCCGGAGCTGTGGAAGGCCCTGCAAACAGCTGGAATTGAGCCTCAGATATACGGCATGTATGCATGCCTTTCACTCAGGTATAGCATGCCGGGGCTAATCATTATTCCAGTCGCTGGCTCCGTCTACTGTTCACGCGGGAACTGAGCCTAGATGATGCTATGGTCCTCTGGGACGCTCTTTTCGCCGTCGATCCTTCGTTTGATATAGCTCTATGGATATGCATCGCAATGCTAGTCCGCATACGCAATAAACGTGAGATTATCATGTTGGGGATCGCTTGATCATACTGATAGGGTCATTGTGTAGTTATTCCCGCCGACTACAGCACTCAGCTCACATACCTCCTCCGATACCCCGCCAACCCGCTTGCTGCCGGCGGGACTGCCGAAACGACACCCATACACCCCGCAATTCTCCTTATCCGCCAGGCCCTTACTCTTCAGTCGTCTCCTACCCCAACGGTCGGTGTTTCCATCATACACGAGAACCGAAATTTGTTGGGCATCCCCACGGAAGTGCCTCCGCCAATATCGCCACCCGTCCACCGACGGCAGAGGCAAGGGCAGAGAGGCCGTTCGTTCGCAAATGGGAGTGTTAGCGGGAGTGGCTCGCTGGTACCAGAGGCTGGAAGCAGCGCTGGAACGCATGTCCGACAAGGCTCAAGCCCTCTGGGTCTCCCGGAGACGTTCGCTCGCAACCTGCTGGAGCGAGGAGAGAGCCTGGGGATCAACAAGACGGTCATGAATGCAGTTTCTGAACTAAAGGTAGATCACATAGTCTTTGGTAAGGTATTCGGGAGCTGACCCTCTTCGATTTCAGAAAAACCTGCCAGATATTGCCACAGCGCTGGGACGACTACCTTTAGCACCGCAACCTGCAAGCGCGATGTATCCGATGTCTCCGGAACGCTCGGTCGGTGAACGTCCACCATGGGAGCCTCGGACACGGAACGAGATGGAGCGGGAGGTTCTGCAGGTGCGCGTACTGCAGAAGAAGCTTGGGGATACCGTCGGATGGATTGTCGATACTCTCCTGCTCGACGAAGGCGACATCAAAGACGACACGGGCAGGAAGACTATCCAGAAACGAAAACAAGAAGCCCTCGAGAGCCTTTCATACGTCCGGGACATCCTCAAGGGCACTGTTGATAGCATCGACGAGGACCGACTACTTGGCGAGGAAGAAGGGAGGCGGAGGAAGGACAAACAAAGGCGGGAGAGGGAAGCCGCGGAAGCGTTGAGCAGGAAGACGTCCACATCACACCCTCCGATGCCCGCTGCTGCCGTCTCAACAGAAACACGACCCCAAGGGACTGGCGTGCGCCGGTCTCAGGAGTCCTTCATACCCCAGGTTTCGAGCCCAAATCCGCTCACGAACCTGGCACCTGTCCCGGTCGTCGCTCACCCTCCTGGCCAGCCTAACCGGCCAAGCCCGCTATCCTCCGTCCCGTCGCTTCCCCCTTCTCAGTCCTTCCCGCTCCCCATCTCTCCGCAAACCGCCAAGCCTCCGAACGCCAACGTCCCGACGTTCAACGCGCCGTGGAACTACACCAAGTCTGCATTCTCGAGCGCTCAGTCCCCAATCGCCAACCTCCCCCGCATGCCCCCGCGGACGTCGACGATCCTTCCGCGGTCGAGCCCGAATCCCCTTGGGCACGCGTTCAGGAATCATCTGCAACCGCCGCCTTCGCTGCTTGAAAGCGCCAACGTAAATGGTGCAGTTTCCCGCGATCAAACACCGAAGCAGACGCCTTATGACCCGCTGGGGGCAATACCGTAGAGTAGTAGACTCCCCTTCTCGTTGTGTCTATACAGGGAGGTTCATAGGTCCTCTGTAGAGCTTGTCGATACTTATCACCGTCCGAGGCTCGAGAAGAGAACGGTCCAACTGAGTGGAGAGGATTTGTGTTTGACTTGCTCGTGAAAACACGGCAAGAGAAGGCGGGCGCCGAGAGGCAAAGTCCGGGGGGCCGAAATCACACGGCTGTGATTGGTTTCGGCCGTGGACGGGATTTCGGCGGGGAGGGCCCGAGCGACCCGACGCGACGCTGTGTCGTCCCTCGCAGACGCCTTTTGCACCCCTCAGCCTCCTCCGCATCCCCATCGTCGTTCGCGACCTCCTCTTCCCTCCGCCGCCATGCTCAGAAAAACCCTCGTAAAGGGCCTTCGCGCATCTGCACCGCGGTCCTTCCACTCCTCTGCGCCTGCGCGCAGGATCGCCGCGACGAACCCCGTCAAGGCACAGGAGGTCCAGGTCCGTCTCTTTCTCCGTCCCTCTTCACCCCCGCACCGTCGCGTCCTCTGTCCTGTCTGGCATGTGAGGTGCTGATGACGGACGTGGCTTGCAGTCGTTCGGGAAATACCCCCTCATCGAACACGAGTACGATGCAATCGTTGTGTGAGTGTCCGCCTGCCTCGTGTGGGCGGTGTTGGGCGGTGTTGTCTTGCTGACTCTCCGTCCGCTTGTGCTTCAGGGGAGCTGGCGGCGCCGGTCTGCGGGCAGCATTCGGTCTAGCGGAGGCAGGCTTCAACACGGCATGTATCACGAAACTCTTCCCCACCCGCAGTCACACTGTCGCTGCTCAGGTACGTCGTCTGGACAGGTCGGCATTGATGCGAAGGCTCATGTATGCGCGCAGGGTGGTATCAATGCTGCGCTCGGTGTAAGTTTCGGTTTGTAAGAAAAGGCAATGTGCGGGGTTATTAACGGGGACCCGTAGAACATGACGGAGGACGACTGGCGGTGGCACATGTATGATACCGTAAGTCCTGTCCGTCCCGCTCCGAGGTTCCCTCGTCATCTCATCCCTCTCCAGGTCAAGGGCTCGGACTGGCTTGGTGACCAAGATGCTATCCATTATATGTGTCGTGAGGCCCCTCACACCGTCATTGAGGTGCGCAAGTCCCGACAGACGTCTGATGCTGTGAACGGCTCTAACGCCAACGCTCATTGACCGCAGCTCGAACACTTCGGCGTCCCCTTCTCGCGAACGAAGGAGGGCAAGATCTACCAGCGTGCGTTTGGTGGTCAGTCCCTCAAGTTTGGCAAGGGCGGTCAGGCGTACCGTTGCGCTGCTGCCGCCGACCGTACCGGTCACGCCCTCCTCCACACCCTCTACGGCCAGTCCCTCCGGCACAACACTAACTTCTTCATCGAGTACTTCGCGCTCGATCTGATTATGGAGAACGGCGAGTGTGTCGGTGTGATTGCGCTCAACATGGAGGACGGCACTCTTCACAGGTTCCGTGCACACAAGACCGTTCTCGCGACTGGCGGTTACGGTCGCGCGTATTTCTCCTGCACGAGTGCGCACACTTGCTCAGGTGACGGTAACGCCATGGTTGCCCGTGCTGGACTCCCCCTGCAGGACCTTGAGTTCGTTCAGTTCCACCCCACTGGTATCTACGGTGCCGGCTGTCTGATCACTGAGGGTGCGTTTGATCCGTCTTCTGGCCCCGTTCTGGACCGCATATGTTTACGTTGACATTTCCAGGTTCTCGCGGTGAGGGCGGATATCTCCTCAACTCAGAGGGTGAGCGGTTCATGGAGCGTTACGCACCGACGGCGAAGGATCTTGCATCCCGCGACGTCGTATCGCGTTCCATGACCATTGAGATCCGTGAGGGTCGCGGTGTCGGTCCCGAGAAGGACCACATCTACCTCCAGCTCAGCCACTTGCCGCCCGAGATTCTCCACGAGCGTCTCCCCGGTATTTCGGAGACGGCGGCCATCTTCTCTGGTGTCGATGTCACCAAGGAGCCGATCCCCGTCCTGCCGACCGTCCACTACAACATGGGTGGTATCCCGACACGCTACACGGGTGAGGTGATTACCGTCGATGAGAACGGCAAGGACAAGGTCGTCCCCGGCCTCTATGCCGCCGGCGAGGCTGCGTGCGTGTCCGTTCACGGCGCGAACCGGCTCGGTGCGAACTCGCTGCTGGACATTGTCGTCTTCGGCCGCGCGTGCGCCCACCACATCAAGGAGACGCTGACGCCGGGCAAGCCGCACAAGGAGATCCCGGCTGAGGCGGGCCTTGAGAGCATCGAGTTCCTTGACAAGATCCGCAAGTCTGATGGCCCCCTCCCGACTGCTAAGATCCGGTTGGACATGCAAAAGGCCATGCAGGCCGACGCCGCTGTCTTCCGGTTCGTTTTCTTTTCGTGATGAGAAATAGTTTGATAGGGGTGCTAACGGCTGGTACAGTACCCAGGAGTCGCTCGACCAGGGTGTCGAGAAGCTCAAGTCGATCTACAATACCTTCCCCCAGGTCGGCATCAAGGACAGGAGCATGATCTGGAATTCGTATGTGCTATCTTGATCGCAGGGTTGGGGGCATTGAGCACCTTTTGTTAATGTCTACCCTCTGATAGTGACCTCGTTGAGACCCTCGAGCTCCGCAACATTCTCCAGTGCGCTGTCCAGACCATCACTGCTGCCGCGGCTCGTAAGGAGTCGCGTGGTGCGCACGCCCGCGAGGACTACCCCGACGTTCGTGTTCCTACAATTCATATGTCGCTGAGTTGCTTGCTGACCTGCTCCCTTTCAGCGTGATGACGAGAAGTGGATGAAGCACTCGCTCACCTGGCAGCACGACGTCAACTCGCCCGAGGTCGACCTCAGGTACCGTGGGGTCATCTCCAACACCCTCGACGAGAACGAGTGCAAGTCGGTACCGCCGTTCAAGCGTGTCTACTAAACGACACGCTGTCGAAGACGTGTCGTAAACGTAGGGAATCCACATGATAAAGTCCGTCGCCGTGTTCTCGCAGGCTCTGCTCTTTCGCCTTTTCTCTACCGCGATCGTCCCATGTCTTCGGTCACAACATCAGACTATCATAAACTGTTGAAAATGCATTTAATCGTGGCGATGGCATCAAGTCAAACAAGTCAAACGAGCGTTATGGACGAGGCGTTCGACGCCGTCTCGCTTTTGTCTTCGTCCTCGTCGTCTAGCTCCAGGTCCCACCATGGTATATCCGTCGGCCAATACTCCATTTTTCCCTTCTCGTGCAATGTTGGGAGCAATTGTTGAAATAGAGTTTCGTCTGCTTTTTCAGAGTGGACAATGACGACGGAGTGTAGGGTGTTAAAGTTGTCGTCGGCAAGTACCTCGTCCATGTCTTCCCAGCGAGGGTCGGTGAGCTGTCTGTGCGATTCGGATTCATGGTTCAGGTCAATGTGGAAGAATATCTTCTCCAGCTGAGGGAAGTGAACATATGTGACGATGTCCAACGCAGCTTGGAAAGCCAGCTCGAACTTGTCATCCGTGGAGCCCCAGAAATCAGACTCGAAAGAAAACAGGACAGAGCGGACGCCCTGGCACCGGTCGAGCTGTAGCGTGTTCAAACTGCGTGGTGCGAGATAGGCTTCATCTACCGACCGCGGTTCTGCCAGATAGCCGGTCAGAGTGAACACAGATGCACGGGAGGTGGCAAAGCGAAATCAGAATTCTTACCGAAATCTAGCCATAGCAGGGTCGGATAGTCTATCGTGTTGATGCGGAGGACCTTGATCTCGGGACCGACGCTGGCAGCATCGATGAAGTGACCTATGCTCACCAGGTGCTGTTCGCCTTTGGGCCACGGAAGCAGGCCCCGCACGATTTCTGCCTGAGGCCAAATGGTGATTTCTTGCAACGAGGATTCGGATTCGGAGTCGCTGGCCTTTCCTATCCGTTCGAAGTGGTTGCCGAGCGCGAGAGCCCAGTCCAGCGGGATGTTGTGGATCGTGACGGAGCTGATTGGGGCGTTCGAGCTGGGCACGACTATATGCTTGACTGTGCGTGCCGTTTCCTGTGTTGGGAGCGGGGCCGGGTTGCCCCAGAGGTAGACCCAGGAGACGTCGAGGTCGAGCGCGGTGATGGACGCGAAGAGGGAGAGGAGATAGTGGAGGTGCATTGCCCCGCCTTTCTTGTAGACCTGACATTTTTCGACCTTGAGGAGGCCCAGTCTCGGACGGACGTCTGGGATGCTGTTGAACCCGGACCCTAGGAACAGAACTTCGGACAAGACGAGGGTACGGAGGTTGGGGCACCGTTCCACGATGCATCGGAGGTGCCAGGGGCTCAGCTGAACATTGCGGTTCGGGTACATGCAGCCGCCACCTACGAGTTGCAGCTCTCGAATGTAGTTCCCATTTTGCACGCGATTTGTCTTACAGAGCATATGCATGAAAGTGTGGATGTTGTGGTCGTCGTCCGTCCAGAGCTCGACAACCATGTTGCGGAAGAGGAAGGGAAGGGCTGCCTGCCGCCACGAGTTGCACACCAGTGAGCATACCCAGAGAGAAGTAAAGTCGAGGTGACGGAATATTTTTGCCAAGACCTGGGACTCGGCAGATGTGGAAGGCGCCATCCTGAACCTGCGAATGATGTGGTCAGAACTTCATAGGTGGCGGGTAAGTCACTGACGTGGCATACGAAGTTGAACCTTTGCAGAGACACTGGGTCTGTGAGGGTCAGAGAACGGAAGCAGAAAACTGCCCTTCTTTTCCGGAAAGCTGGTCTTCAAATGCGTGCGTGCCACTCGTCGAGTGGCCGTTGCTACAAGGGAGGACTAGGCATGCGGTGGCCACACGACCTCGTGGCAATAACAAAGTCTCAACCTCAAACAATGCCCCGGTTCCGACAAGTTCCTTTCGGGAGTGTGGCACAAGCCAGAGTTTAAAGCTTTGAGCTGCAGGCAAAGCGGGTTTCACGGACACGATTGAAGGCGATGCAAGTGATCAGCGCGGTTGACCGTTAAACTGCCAAGTCTAGGACGGATATCGAAGCCTGGGATTGAATGCAGTATACATTAATCCAAAACAGTGCCTCCATTGATACCGATGCATTGACCTACAAATGGTCAGGGAACGAGCTGGGCCCGAAAATTGGAGATGGGGCTAACCGGTGACGAAGCCTGCCTCAGGCTTGGTTACGTACGCTACCAATTCAGCGACCTCTGATGGCTGCCCGAACGGAGTATCCATGGGCAATTTCAGGCTCTGTTCGCGAAGCAAACGTCAGCATTCTTCAAGCGGGCTAAGCGTATGGATGAATGAATACCTTGTACAGGGTGGAGAGAGGACCTCCATTTTTCTCGTCGTCGGGGTGAAGTGCTGTCATAGGTAACCATGATATCATGACCTCTCTGGAAGCAACTTACTCATTCTGGTTGCAATGACACCAGGCGCAATAGTGTTCACTGTAATCTTGTGCTCCCGGAGCTCAAGAGCTGTGGAAGATGGCTTAGCATGGTATTCACTGTGGTAGACTTGCCAGTGCATTACTCACCCGCGCACTGAGCCAGTCCGCGCATCGCAAACTTCGACGCGACATACGCAGACGAGTCAAGGTTTCCTGGGGACAGTTAGGAATCCATGAGTGGATTATCAATGGCGATGGCGCTGAAACATGAAGCGCAGTAAATACCAAGTTTCGAGGCTGTTGAGCCAATCCCTGTAGTTACCGGTGAGTGTTCATTTTGCTCTGTGGAGGATCTCTCCCAGCTGTTATACTTACCTATGATGCGGCCACCGCGTCCCTGCTTTATCATCTGTCTGGCAGCGTGCTTGAAGCATAGCATGACGCTGCGCGCGTTCACCGCAAGATGCCTGTCCCAGTCCTCCACCGTCAGGTCGACGACGGAGGCTAAGCTACGGATAGCCGCATTTGCAACCATCTATTGAAGCGAAGACAATGCGACGGTAAGCACGCCTTATTCATGCGGCTTTAGCGACAGTAAACCACTCACCACGTCGACCCCGCCAAACTCCTGCACGGTCCTGTCGACGAGAGCGGCAATGTCGGCCTCGAGGCTCACGTCACCGGTGAAGGCAATGGCGCGGCGGCCCTTATCTTGGATAGCCTTGACAACGGCGTCAAGCCTCTTCGGGTTACGAGGGGTACCGACGACGGTCACGTTAAACCCGTCATCGGCGAGACGCAAGGCAATGGCTTCTCCGATGCCTTGAGCGGCTCCGGTGACGATTGCGACGCCGGGAGTGGACACTGTAGAGGATGCAGACATGTGGAGGGCACGATGGGTGAAACGCAGGCGAGAGGGGAGATGCGAAGAATGGGGTATGAGGGAACGATGAGCACCGTCCTGGTCGCGGATGAAGCTTATATGCCAGCGTGCCACGGACCATGAACTTATCACAGGACATGAATGGAAGGCCAGGAGTCATATCTGACTCTCAAAGTCAGTCAGCAGAAGATCAAAGAGCCCAAAAAGTGACAAGAGGTACCTCGTGGGCTTGAGAACTGCGGTGCGATGGGAGTGAGTTACCGTCGCTTTATTCCAACTCAGAGATTGCGGTGATTGAGAGGGCGGGCCTGCTCAATCGCTACGCTCGGAAGTGGCGTTTCCTTTTGACTTCATTGCCCTTGCTTGGGTTGTGCGCCTTAGTACCCAGGCCGAGAGCCTGAATATGCATACATATTCATCGCCTGCAGACAAAAAAGACACAATATCTCGACGTTTGGCTGACAACGCTTGTTCTGACACTGTCAGCTGCAAGATCGACGACAGGAAATCATGACATATGCTTCCGAATGCCCGAAGGAATACCTACTGCCGGTTGAGATTATATCGACTCAACCCGCAGGTGACGCAACACTGAGCCTTCGAGCGGTCAAACGACGAAAAAACGCGGCAAAGGTGAGCACATTCGACGATAGAGCAATACAACGATAACTAACGGCTATCCAATTCATACGCAAGGGGATGAGCGCACCAATCTTGGTAGACGTCAGAAGGCTCTACGATGGACAGTGCGGTCTGGGGAACATCCAACCACCGCCTAGGAGGTTGCGGCTCTCAAATGCTGTGCCCATCTTGTATGTGAAACCAATGTACATTAGTCCAAGAGAATGCCTCCATTGATACCGATGCATTGACCTACAGACTCGGAGCTGTTAAGGAACGAGCAGGGAGCGAAAATTGGAGATGAAGGCTAACCTGTGACGAAGCCCGCCTCAGGCTTGGCTAGGTAAGCTACTAATTCAGCAACCTCCGATGGCTGCCCAAACGGAGTATCCATAGGCATTTTCAGACTCTGTTAGCGAAGCAAACGTCAGCATCTTCAAAACGTTTATGGATGAACGAGTACCTTTAAAATGGTAGAGAGAGGACCTCCGTTTTTCTCGTCGTCGGGGTGAAGTGCTGTCATTAGAAGCCGTTAATTAGCTGTTACTAGGACATCTCTGTCGATGACTTACCCATCTTGGTTACAATGAGACCGGGGGCGACGGTATTGACTGTACTCTTGTGCTCCCGGAGCTCAAGAGCTGTGGAGGATGGTTCAACACAGCATTCACTGTGGTAGGCTTGCATTGCTCACCCACGCACTGAGCCAGTCCGCGGATTGCAAACTTCGACGCGACATACGCAGAAGAGTTGATACTTCCTGAGAGGACAGTCAGGGATCAGCATGGATTGCTAATGGTGCGGAGATGCAAAGCGGAATAAATACCAATCTTCGAGGCCGCTGAGCCAATCCCTGTGATTATTGGTGAGTGTTTGTTCAGCTTTCTTCAGCTATGCGGAGGATCTTTCCCGGCTCGCTGACTTGCCTATGATACGGCCACCGCGTCCCTGTTTTATCATTTCTCGGGCGCCGTACTTGAAGCATAGCATGACGCTACGCGCGTTCACTGTAAGATGCCTGTCCCAATCTTCCACAGTGACGTCTACGATGGAAGTCAATCTATGGATAGCCGCGTTTGCGACCATCTATTGTGGAGATCATAGTGAGACGTAATATTCTTCATCCATTCAGCTTCAATGACGAAACTGAACCACTCACCACGTCGACCCCGCCGAACTCCTGCACGGTCCTGTCGACGAGAGCGACGATGTCGGCCTCGAGGCTCGCATCACCCGTGACGGCAATGGCGCGGCGTCCTTTCTCTTCGATAGCCTTGAAGACGGCGTCAAGCCTCTCGGGGTTACGAGGAGTGCCGAAGACGGTCACGTTGAACCCGTCATCGGCGAGACGCAACGCGATGGCCTTCCCGATGCCTTGAGCGGCCCCGGTGACGATGGCGACGCGACGCGGGGAGTGGATGCTGTAAGGGACGCAGACATGTGAGCAGCGTGATAGGCGTTGAAGACAGATGAGAAGAAAGAGGCCTGAGGTAACGATGTTCATGGCCAAAGCTTTTATACATGCGCTCCGCCTTTGCAATGCGTGCCAGACCACGAACCCGCTCGCCCACTTCTCGCAGGAAATGAATGTCTCGACGTTTGCTGACCACGCTGGTTGTGAGATTGTCAGCTCTGGGATCGACGACATGAAACGCTGACGTACATGCTTGTAAATGCCTGGCAAAGTATTATGAAGCTTCCAGTCGGAATATCGACTCGGACTACGGGTGGCGCAAACCTTTCGACGGTCAAATAGAAGGGAAAAGCGGCGTAGATGAGCACATTCGACGGCAGAGCAATACAACGATAGCTAACAGCTATACATTCCATACGCGAGGCGGATCAGCACAACGATCTTGGCGAACATTGAAAGGTCGTTACAACGGCACGTCTAGGTTGGCCGCGCTGAAGTGGGCCTCAGAGAAGTACCGCGCACGCACGCTACGTCCGCCGAAGAACCTCCCATCCATCTCATGCACAGTCTTCCACGCGCCAGCGGGCCCGGCGAACAGCACGAAGATCCGCACGGCGTCGTCGGGATTCTCAGGCTGTGGGAATACGGGGTGGACGATGACACGCTCGACAGTCCCGTTCTTCGAGCACTCGTCACCTACAACCCAACGTCAGCAAATGCAACACGCCCAAGCAAGGATACTCATGAACACGCACCGATCTCCCCTCGCAGATCCTCGTCCTCCACATCCTCCAGCCCGACCATGTTCGTGAGCACCACCACCCGACTCGGCTCCCCGAAGCGTTCCCGGTCCTCCCGCGTCTTCGCGTCCTCGTTCATGTTCACAATCTTGCCCATCTTCGATTGTCCGCCACCGCCCAAAGCTGGTGTATTATTCCCGCCCTTCCCCTTGCCTTTGCCCTTCCCGTTCTTTCCCTGCGCGACCTGCTCGACCGTGAGGGCATGCACGATGCCGCTGCCATCGACCCCGAGCCCCTTCCCGTCCTCGTGGCCCCACTTCGCCATGAGGCGAGCAGCGAACCCTTGAGGGTCAGATCTAGACAGCCGCATGTCAGTTAAACACAAATCGACACAATCTCCCCAGGACCCGGGTTCACAAACATACCTTTTTGGCGCTTCGGGCGTCTCCTCTGAAGGCGCGCTGCTGGTGCTCGCCGCTTGAGGCGGCTCGGTGCTTGCAGTCGGTCCACCACCCTTCGGAGCGAGGGCACTCAGGCGTGCTGCAATCGCGGCTGCCGCCTGCTTGCTGCTCTGAATCTTGTCCGCTGTGACCGGAGGCGCCGCAGGCGGAGGGGGAGGCACAAAGGGTGTCTGGATTTGGGGGGGCGGCGTGTCGTCGAAGGGAAGCGGGCTGGGGGACCGGGGCGCCTGCGCTGGCGCCCCCTGCTGTGCCAATGCCAGACGCCGCAGGTAAGCTTCTTCGCCGCTCTGAGCAGTGGGAGGCGCCGCAGGGGGAGGCGGAGGCTGCGGAGAAGTCATGGGGGGCGGACCACTGAACCCTGGGATGGCGATGCCGTCATCGTCACCGTATCCGGATTGGCCGAACGACGATGACGGCGGGCCCAAGAACGACGTGAAGCCAGAGAACGTCGACGAAATGGAGGCTGAGGCGGCAGGGGGCGCGAAGGCTGATGTCGGGGATTCCGGAGGACGGACACCTTGCGACATGGCAAGCCGGCGCTGATAGGCCTCGTCTCCCGACATATTCATGTTGACTGGAGCAGTCGGTGGGGGTGGCGGGATGGCTGGTGCCCCAATGCCACCGCGAGGCCGGTCATAGTCTTCGTCCATATTATCCCGTTCTCCATAGCGACCTGCAAGAGTTACATAAGACTTACAAGGATTGTGGGGAAAATGCTGAACTCACCCGTCTTCCGAGGCGGGCGCTCGTCCTCGGAGCCGCTGTAGTAACTGTCCGAATAGCTGTTGCTGCGTCTGTAGCGCTTGCGGTCGTCGCCACGCCTACGCTCTTCGAGGATGCGTTCTCGGCGTTCTTCACGCTCACGGCGCTGCCAATGCTTGAACTCATTGTAGTCGTTTGGGCGCATGGGGTCGTACGTCTCCTCCGGGTTCCACACGGCTACTGCTGGCGCATTCTTGTTCTGCAAGACATAACACGACATGACATGCATATGTTGTGGGTGCGGATCTTCGAACAGACGCAAGGGTTTACGCACCTTCTTTCCTTTCTTCTTCCCTCCGCCCCCGCCCCCAGCTCCTGCCCCATCCCGCTTCCCACTCTTGCGGCCCTTGTAACCGTTGACGTCCTCGTCCAAGACCATCGACGGAGGCTTGACCTTCCGGCCCCACCCTTGTCCTGGAGCACCCGACGGCGCAGACGTGCTGTCTTCAGACTTGGCGGACTTGGACTCGACGAGTGAGGGGGGCGCAAACACGACAGCGGTGCTGGATATCGTCGCCGCCACAGTCGAGGTTGCCGTCGAAGTTGAAGTTGAGGCCGCCGCATCGCCCTGCGAGAATCCTGCTGGCAGGCGAGGGGTGGCAAGCTTGGCCTTGGGGGCCTGGCGGCGCGTCGGGGCGAACGCAAGGGCGGCGGACCATCCTGGGAGCGCGTGTCCGGCGGGGTGCAGGGCGAGAAGCGCGGAAGGATGCGCGGGGCAAGCGACACGCGGCGGGGGGACATGGACGGATGATTTCGTGAATAACGAGCTCTACGACGCCAATGCTGTAGCAAAGGGAGGAATACCGGCTGTGGTCTTGGTTGCGGCGCCCGATTCGCCCCCCACGGTGGCAGAGGAGGCGGGCGGGTTTTGTGCTGGGGCGTCGGCCGGTGCTGGCCCTGCTGCTGCTGCTAGTGCGGCCGGTGCTGAGGCTGAAGGTGACTTTTCTGGAGACTGGGTTGTTGCGGTCGACGAGGAGAGGTCTTGGGTAGACAAGAAGGGTCTGGAGGAGGAGAATTGGATGCCTCCGTAGAGGCCGCCCGCTCTGCTCGACATGTTGGCTCGGACACAAGGTACTCCGTCCACAGACGCCCACACACACGGCCGCATATCGCACCAGGCGCCCGACCCTTGCCTTCGGACATATCAGGGTTTGGAAATCTCTGGGATGGCTCTCCGCGAGAACAGAGGCCGTGCATTCAGAACCTAATCGTGAATACGTACACGGATTCAATGCGACGATAGAGCGATGGCGGCGGAACAGCGCGTTTAGTCAAAAATAAGTACACCACAGCCCACAACTCCGCGCCAGCGGACTGGCATCGAGCTCAGAACCACATTGAGACAGAAAAACTCGTCTCTTCGCTGCGCAACGAGTGCCACCATCCCGGTGGAAAAAATAGCAGATCCCCGGGTTCTAGCGTCACCGCCATCGCCTCTGGTACCACACTCTCCCAAAACTCCGGGAACTCCGCCCTTGTCCTCACCGCGTCTCCAGGAGAGAATACGAGGACGTCGACCCTCGAAGTGTTGCTCATCGAGGGGTTCTCAGTGTTAGCGGCGGGATTCCGCGGCTGATCCGAGCTCTCCACCTGTCCCGAAGCAGCCTTTCCGCGGGACGGATAGGGGTACATATGTCGCGAGACTTTAGGGGGGGCCAACCATATCGTTTTTCGGCCAACGACTTGTCCTGGAAAAACATCAGGATTTGGCGCATGTGAGACGCTTCTGCGCGGAACATACCGTAGAAATTGAAGAATGGATCCTTAAACGCGGTCAACAAAAAATAAGCACCAGCGCGCGAATCCATACATGAACTTCGCCTACCGTGTGCGCTGGGGACACCGTGCCCGCAGGACCGAACCATGCATTGAGCACCAGGTGCTCGTCGTTCGCGGGTGGCACGTATTTTGGGTAGTCGTCCGGCGGGGGAAGGTCAGAATACACATAGTCAGGCACGATGACGTCTTCCCTGAGCGCAGGGAACTGATTGAACAGGCTGTGTTGCGCCAGGTACAACAGAGGCCCCGGCGATAAGCCCGCATCCCGCTGTTTCTCGAGCTCTTCAATGCTCGCGAGGAACGCGTCCCACGGCATCATCTTCTGCGTCCAGTTGTCCTTCCTATAGTCGTTCCCGACTTCCACGGGCACGACCCGGCCGGGGCCCGCCGCGGCGCGCAGGTAGTCGAGTGATGCCCATGGGCGGGCATTGAGCGCAGGCCAGTCGAGCAGGAACCCGGGGAGCACGAAGGGGCGGGACGACAGGCGCGCTATAAACGCCCCGAGGGAAGGAGGCGTGTCGAGGCGCAGGACCGACTTCTCGGCGCTCAGTAGAGGCCCGGCGACAGAGTTCGAGGTCGACTTTGAGTTCGAAGTGGGGTTCGCATTCGGACTCGGGGGAACCGCGGCCACGAAGGGGGCGTCCCTCCGATGATTCGGGGGCGAGCCAAGGCATTCTGCCTGGATACCGTCGATGAGGTCGAGTATGGCGTCGAGCCTGCCGTCCCCGGGGGCACCCGCGATGACGATCGAGTGATCGAGATGAGAGAGGGCGGAGAATGTGAACGCTCTGTCCTCGACCTTGTCCGTGGAAGCAGAGAAGTCGAGGATGTCGGCGTAAGCGAGAAGCGTGCAGGCATCGGTGTAAATCCTTCTCCACCCACGCCCGTACATCCCTTCTGTGGAGGCCATCTCCTTGTGCGCATGCACAAGCAGATTGGTGAGGGCTGCTCGCAGGTCTTCCATTCCTTGGCTGGGACGCCCATCTAGGAGGATCGTGGCGGTCCGGACAAGCCTTTCGGCACTGTGTCGATCACACCTAAACAGGTCTAGGACATAGACATGTTAGCATCCCGCAGTATGTCGTGCAGGACTTTCCTTTAAGGTGGGCGAGGACGAGAAGCCAGAAACGCAGCTATCTCCACCTCTCGTCCCCCCTCACCGCTTCAAAAGGCAAGCCATTTCGCCGTCTTTCCGGAAGCCGTTCCCACATCGACAACGCAAGAATCAAGTGCGCATGTGTCGTACCTTGCGTGTTCGGTTGTGCTGAGTCGCACAGTTGGTGGACGAGCGTCCGAAAGGCGACATGAAGACCTGCGTTCATCTGAAACAGGCGAGCGGGAGGATATCAGTGCACGGTGTCACAAATATAGTGTCTGGGTCTTGGCAGGATAAGCTCTGAACATACCTGGGTCAACTCACGCGCCCGGATCAGCGAGTTGGACGCAGAGTTCAAGCGGAAGAAGCGTCGTTCATTAATCCCACCTCCCGTGACCCTTCCCCAGGGCCGCCCGCGCGCCCGCTGCTGTCCTTGCACCGGTTGGGGTGGTTGCGGAATACAAATTAAGGGTTCCCCAGTGCCTGTCGTTCCTTCAAAGCGAGGAGACAGTCATGGTTGTTGACCCGAGAGAGCAGAGATGCGAGGTGTGTGGGACAGAGCCTGACTCGAGAACAGGCCAATTTGCCGGAACGCGCTGCGAATGATGCGGCGGGGTCCCAATTTGGCGATCAGTCCCCCCATCGGGCTCGATGTGATCTGGCCTGTGACCCTGTGACTGGTCGTGACGGAGGGCGTCGTTGCTCCTCAAGGAACAAGGCCCATCTCGCACTGCACAAGACACTTGAAGATCCTGGGAGATGCATATCCGCCGTGCTGTATGGCTGACCGCGCGAGGTGGTGGTAGGAGGAGGGAATATGTGGCTTGGAATATGATGGGGAAGCGCCAGTGGACAGCGATGACACGTCACGCGTGACGTCGTCAAATTTTCGTCACAAGGGCATGAGATGATAAAAGGAACAGTGGTCGTGGCGGGAGAGCGTGAGAACTTCCCCGTTATCCTGCCTGTGATCTTCAAGCGCGGAGTCTCGGTCCGGTCCCTTGCGTCATGACGTCAAGGTGCGTGCCCTCCCCTTTTTGGCAACCGCTGTGTTCGTGCGTCTGAGCGTGTTCTGTCTTTCCCCGCCTCGTTCCCCGCAGATTGGACCGGCTCCTCTTACTACTCGACACTGGGTCCTCTGCGTCCGTACGCACAACAGCTGCCAAACAACTAGCCCAACTCGCCGCCAAGAGCGTCATCAGCGACGTCGCTCTCGTCGAAGACGATGTCAAGACCACACGACACCACGTCTCCATCGGCGACTCCTCTGGCTGGCCCGAGCTTATGGCCGTAGTCGCGAGAGTAAGTTCCCCTCTTCTCCCTTGCCTCCTCCCCCATCCGCTCATCCAGTCTAGATATTGCCATATCTGCACTCAAGATCCCATGAGACGCGCTCAGCAGCGTCGACCGCCCTCTCGCAGATCTTCGCCCTCGTACCCGTCTGGCGGCCATGCGCCGACGTAGATTCCCAGCCCTACGGCGCGTGCACCGCCCTTCCCCCTCCGGACTTCCCCACGTTCTCCGTGCGTGAGCTCATGGAGAAGGGGACCCTCCTCCTCGCATCATCGGGCAAGGAATTCCAGAAGCCAACGGGTATCCTCGCGAGCTCTAGCGAGGTCAAGAAGGCTCGCAAGGAAGCCATGGGCCGCCTAGGCCTCGACTTCCTCGAGAGCGTCGGCGGCGCGGACGACATGGACCTCGACAAGGAGCTGGCCGCTGACGAGACGGACGGTGACGTCGAGATGGCCGCTCCCCCACCACCTGCGCCAGCCTCGGTACCTATCCCCGTCAAAGTGGAGGAGGATGCCCCCCCGAGCTCCCCCACGGACGAGTTCCTCGATCCGGCCAAAGTGAAAAAGGAAGCGGCGCGGTCGAAATCCTCCACACCCCAAGCTGCACCTTCTCCCGCCCCTACCGCAGAGGACACGACGGCACTGTCCGCACGGGAACGGAACAGGCTTAAGCGGAAGCGGAAACCGGGCAACGCAGCGGTCGTCGGGGCGCCCCCGCCGACCCAGGGCTCAGGTGCGAAGTTCCAGGCCACCGCCGCTGGAGGGAGCAAGGCACGCTTGGTCGCCTCGGACGACCATGGTACAGCCAAGCAGCAACTGGACAGCCCAAAGTCCCCAACTGATGGCCCATCGCAGGACCGCGTCATCATCGACCCGACTAAGGGTGGCGCCGTCGCCCCAAAGACAGAGAGCAAGTCGAAGGCGCTCGAGGTGCAGCACGGGACATGGATCTGGGATGGCCTGGTTAAGCTGCTGGAGGTGGACCTCTTCAGCGTCGCTTGGGAGGTGCGCCACGGCGCCGCGATGGCGCTCCGAGAGGTGCTCAAGCTCCAGGGAAAATACGGCGGGATGAAGGGTAAGCTCTTGGTTTGCTCTACAACTTTTTGTTGCACTTCATACACTTACATTGGATTGGCAGCGGATCTATCGTGGGACGAGAACATGATCGCGCACGAGCGGTGGTGCAACGACCTCGCGGTCAAGTTCCTGTGCATCTTCGTGCTTGACCGCTTCGGCGACTTCGTCTCGGACCAGGTCGTCGCGCCCGTGCGCGAGACCGTCTCGCAGACGCTCGCGTCCCTCCTTCTGCACATGCCGCGCCGCTCCGTCCTGCACGTGCACGGCGTCCTGCTACAGATGATCCGCCAGGACTTCCCCATCCCCGTCAAGCCGACGAACGGGAAGACGTTCGGCAAGGACGGCGACAAGAGCCACGTCTGGGAAGTGCGACATGCGGGGCTGCTGGGGATCAAGTATGAGGTCGCCGTAAGGAGCGATTTGGTCAGCTTGGACGTACCGGAGATTGATGGGATGGACGTCGATGATGGCAAGGAGGTGCTAAGAGGTGTCGTCGACGCCGCAGTGCTAGGGTAAGCTATATGCCATATCTATGTCCGACGACCAATGATTCTTACTCGCGACTTTCCAGGCTCGGCGATCGTGACGATGACGTGCGATCCGTCGCAGCATCGTGTCTCCTCCCAGTGGCTGCTTACCTGGTCGAGCGTTTACCTGAGGAACTCGGTCGGGTGCTTGCTGTGCTCTGGAGTTGTCTCAGCGACATGAAGGATGACCTTAGCTCAAGTGTGGGTGGAGTCATGGACCTGCTAGGCCAGCTTGTGACGAAAAAGCAAGTCATTGAGATCATCGCAGACGAGTCCCAATCGTGAGCATGCCAATCCTGTTCCATTTGACGCATAAGTGACTGTTGTGTTCGTTCTAGACATCCTATCACGGTCCTCGCTCCCACGCTGTTCCCCTTCTTCCGGCATACAATAGCGAATGTGCGGCATGCGGTTGTCAAGACGCTCCATACGTTCATGACAGTCGAGTCTCTTCCCCGAGGGTGGATATCCGTCTCCTTCCTCCGCCTCCTTTTCCAGAACCTGCTGGTAGAGGAGCGCGCTGACATCCGCGACGCTACCTTGCAGACCTGGCGAGAGGTCCTCCTCATTATGAGCGATAAGAGCGACTGGCTTGGAAATTCACTCTCGCAGCAGATGCTGCTGGACTGGTATGGTCTCCTCATGACACCTCTGGGTCTTTCCCTAGACTCGGCGAGTTTCTACGACCCCACTGTTGGCTCTGACAACAGCACGCCGACCGAGAGACACAACGTTGACAAGAACATGCTCGCGCAAGACCTGTCGCTCGTACCCGTGGAGGTAGTAATCCAAGCGAGACTGGCTACCTCAGAGGCTTTAGCACATATCATTGCCTTCTGGCCATCCTCGGTACGTTCATCCTTTCGACTCTTCGCTGCCCCAGGCTTGTTAACTGACTGCTTCCGCAGGATGCAAATGGGTTCACATCCGTCGACGAGACCTTCCGGCCCATCCTGGAACACTACATCGACTCGCCCAGCATGCTCCAAAAGTTCCTCGCCGCGATCATCTCCGAGTGCTGGGCGCGCGATTACGACGCGCGCGCGCAGCCCGACGCCCCCATCCTCATCGAGTCGTCGCCGCTCGCGGCCGAGCTCAGCCAGAAGACGCTCGCGTTCCTGCAGGCGGAGCCACCGGCCGCGTACCACGAGATGGCGTTCACGCTCGCGCGGATCCACGGCGAGTGCTACAACCTGCTGCAGTCGTTCGCGTTCGACTGCAAGGTGCCCCCAGCGGCGATCCCGTCTCTCGGCACGGAGATCGACGTGACGGGCACGAAGGCGGGCTGCTTCACGATCGAGACCGCGCAGGCGGCGGTGGGGCGGATGTTCGACACGTTGCGCGAGAGCTTGGGCAGGACAAAGAAGCGCGAGCTCGCGATCATCAAGGACAAGCGGCTCAAGGTCGTCGCGAGCATCGAGCGGTATGCGGAGGTCAAGGCGCAGTACGACGTGCGGGTCGCGGCGGCGTTTGCAGCGGCTTTCGTGGCATTCAGGGGCACGCCGGACAAGGTGAGCCCCATCGTGAAGGGCATCATGAACAGCATCAAGGTACGGTTCCTGGTCTGATGCGAAGTCACGACGCGCACATCTGACGAGCACGTCTGTGTATAGAACGAGGAGAACCTGGACCTCCAGACGCACTCCGCGGCAGCCGTGGCGGCCTTCGTCGAGTTCTGCGTCAACCGTGAGCTCACACAACCACCGGAGAAGATCGTCAAGAACCTTTGTACGTTCCTTTGCCAGGATGTGGAGCAGACACCGACCTTCCTTCACAACCGCAAAACGCTCAATGGGGTGCTGTCGTTCAACAAGCACGCTTCGGTCGCGCAGAACGGGAAGGACCACGCGAACCGCACAGAGGATCCGGCAAAGGCCAGGCTTTCTCGCCGCGGAGCACGGCTTGCGTTTGAGAAGCTTTCCGCAAAGTTTGGGCCCAAGCTTCTCGAAGCGATCCCGAAGATGTGGCCTGCGATGGCGGGTGGCCTGCTCGGCGCGTGCTCCACAGGTGCGTCTCTGCGGATGGCACCCGGCGATGCCGTATTCACCTTCGCTCCAGACTCTCCGAGCAAAATGGACGAGCGGATTGAGAAGCGGGAAGGCCAGGACGTGATCGACTCGCTGAGCGTCCTCGAAGCGGTCGTGCCGACGTTCCACGCGGACCTGTCGCACCACTTCGTCGAGCTCTTCCCGCACGTCATCCTCGCGCTTCGCAGCCGCTTCGCCATCGTCCGCCAGTCCGCGGCGAGGTGCTTCTCTACGGTGTGCGACGTACTGACGGGGGACGCGATGCGCTTTGTCATCGAGAAGGTGGTGCCGTTCCTCGGCGACGCCTCGGTGCTCGCGAACCGCCAGGGTGCCATCGAGCTCATCTACCGTGAGTGGTCCTGCATCGTGCCTTGCTCTGCTCCCCGTCTCACGCCGAGTATTGGTATCAGACATTGTGCAGAAGCTGGACATCAAGGCGCTACCATACGTCATCTTCATGGTCGTGCCTGTCCTCGGACGAATGAGCGACCCGGACGACGACGTGCGCGCGACAGCGACGAACACATTCGCGTCGCTGGTGAAGATGGTTCCGCTCGAGGCGGGACTTCCCGATCCGCCGAATTTCCCCGAGGACCTGCTCAAGCGCCGGGAGCAGGAGCGCCAGTTCCTGATGCAGCTCCTCGACGGCAGCAGGGTCGAGCAGTACACCATCCCCGTCACCATCAACGCAGAGCTCCGCAAGTACCAGCAGGAGGGTGTCAACTGGCTCGCCTTCCTCGCAAAGTACCAGCTCCATGGCATCCTCTGCGACGGTCTGTTTCTGCGTATATTCGCGCATATAGTGTGCTTGCTAACCTTGGGATGGCAGATATGGGCCTCGGCAAGACCCTCCAGTCAATATGCATTCTGGCGAGCAAGCACAACGAGCGGGCGCAGAAGTACAAGCAGACCAAGTCGCCAGACTCCAAACACCTGCCTTCCCTCATCGTCTGCCCGCCAACGCTCACTGGGCACTGGTATTATGAGATTCTCAAGTACACGGAGAACCTCAAGCCCGTGCTCTACACCGGCAACTCGCGAGAACGGTACAAGATCCTGAACAAGCTCAAAACGTACGATGTCGTCGTAACGTCGTACGAGGTGGTTCGGAACGACATCAGCAGTCTTCAAGACATCAACTGGCACTACTGCATTCTCGACGAGGGCCATATCATCAAGAATGCAAAGACGAAGTTGACCAAGGCTGTCAAACAGGTTAAAGCTGTCCACCGCCTCATCCTCTCCGGTACTCCCATCCAGAACAACGTTCTTGAGTTGTGGAGCCTTTTCGACTTCCTGATGCCGGGCTTCCTTGGTACCGAATCTTCGTTCAACGAGCGGTTTTCCAAGCCGATCTTGTCCAACCGGGATGGCAAAGCCAAGACTGGCGAGGCTGGTAAGTTGTCTTGTACCTCGCATAATTATAAGGTCGCTTACATCCACCTAGCTGCTTTGGCGCTCGAGGCACTGCACAAACAGGTCCTGCCCTTCCTGCTCCGGCGACTCAAGGAGGACGTGCTCAACGACCTGCCGCCCAAGATCATCCAGGACTACTACTGCGAGCTCTCGGAGCTGCAGAAGTTCCTCTACGATGACTTCTCCAAGTCGCGCGCCAAGATGGAGGCCGAGGATGTCGTTCGCTCGAACCAGGGCAAGGATGGCGAGCAGACGCACGTCTTCCAGTCGTTGCAGTACCTCCGCAAGCTGTGCAATCATCCGGCGCTCGTGCTCAAGAACGACAAGGAGGCGATCAAGGACGCTCTCACCAAGTCCGGCGTCGGGTCCCCGTCCGGCGACCTCAGCGATATCCAGCACGCTCCCAAGCTGCAGGCGCTGCGGTGAGCCTCTTCCCTCGACCTCGCTCTGATTTTCTCCATTGTTCGTGCTGAAGCCTAATGCCACTTTCCCACAGACAACTCCTCGTGGACTGCGGCATCGGGCTTGCGCCGGGCGCGACGGGCGATGCCGCCAAATCCGAGCTCGTGGACACAGACGAGACGGGCACCGGTGCGTTCTCGCAGCACCGCGTGCTGATTTTCTGCCAGATGAAGCAGATGCTGGACATCATCGAGCGCGACCTCTTCAAGCAGCACATGCCGGCGGTGACGTACATGCGGCTCGACGGCGGCACAGATGCCAACAAGCGGCACGCGGTCGTGCAGACGTTCAACGCGGACCCGAGCATCGACTGCCTGCTGCTCACGACGCACGTTGGGGGGCTCGGGCTGACACTGACGGGCGCGGACACGGTCATCTTCGTCGAGCACGACTGGAACCCGATGAAGGACCTGCAGGCCATGGACCGCGCACACCGCATTGGGCAGAAGAAGGTCGTCAACGTGTACCGCCTCATCACCAAGGGCACCCTCGAGGAGAAGATCATGGGGTGCGTTTCCCCTCTCATTTCCGTTTCCCCTCCTCTCCACTCTCGAGCCACCGCTGATACAATTAATTCCCCCGCTCCTACGCCCACTCCACAGGCTGCAGCGCTTCAAGCTCAACATTGCCAACTCGGTCGTCACGCAGCAGAACTCGGGGCTCTCGTCGATGGACACCGACCTCGTGCTCGACCTCTTCAAGCGCACGACCGAGGAGGAAGACGCCGCGGCCGCTGCCAAGAAGAAGGACAAGGACCTCGCCGGCGCGCCCCCCGGCCAGCGCAACGTCCTCCGCGGCCTTGAGGACCTCCCGCCCGAGGAGGAGTACCAGGAGCTCGACCTGAAGAGCTTTATGGGCTCCATCGGCAGGCAGTAGGTGCCTTGCCCTGCTCTATCGTGTGCGTGCCGGGAATTGGTCCCGCATCTGGTGCCCGCTCGTTTCGCAGGCGAGTCTCCCCTCGAGGGCGTCTCTCCCGCGCCCGGCTGGCTGCTGGACGCAGCCATGCGATTTCTCTGTGCCCCTCCGTCTATCTGTCTGTTTGTCTATCTCCCTATCTTATTAGTTTTGTTTGGAACGCTCTCGGATCCCAGTACTTTCTCGGACCTCATCGCCTCATCACCAACAACATCGTTTCACTGCAAGCTGCCACTACCCATTGACATGCCCATCGATCTCGGATTAGCTAGACCAACCGGTAGAAACACTGTATTTCTGTAGCTGTACACCCGAATAGTTGTATGATACAGTATAATCAAATGCACGTTTCCGTCATATCGTCCGTGTGTCGATGCGAATGTATGGACAATCAAAAGACGTAAACCAAGCAAGGAGGAAACGTGTACCGCGCAATGTCAAGCAGTACGTACGTGTGCTTGTCTCTCTGATGTTGTAAACGATAGTAAATGACGGTAGGGTCTAGAAAAGATGATATGGCCCCCCGGGATGCCTGTTTCTGCGTCGCTGAATAAGTGTCTCCTTGCAGTAGTGCGGGAACGTCACCGCCAGGATGAGCAGCAGAACGCCCACAACGACGCTGGCCACGACGCCGCCCAAGACCCCCGGACTGAGGGTCTTCTCCTGCGCACCAGTGCCCGTGCCTCTGCTCAAGCTACCCGAAGACGAGGACGAAGCAGTAACCGACGTAGCCGTCGGCGCGCTCGAACTCGAGGCGAGACAGCTCTCGTCGCTCCCGTCCTGCACGAAGAAGCTCGGAGACTGCACGAAGATGCCGGCCGTGCGCGCGGTGTCGAACGCCACGGCGACGTACGCGCCGACCGGCACGTCGACGGTGCGCCATGCCAACTGGCCTGCGGCGGCAGAGACGTTCGTCGCAAGGGTGCGCGAGACGAGCGGCGTGCCTGCGCCGGAGGGCGTGCCGCCGGCCGTAGCGCGCTCGTTGGTGATCGTGAGGGTTAAGGGGACGGAGATGTAGGTGGACTGCCATTGGAGCATGGTGTTTGAGCAGATCGTGACATTAGAGGGGGGGAGGAACTGGAAGAGGGACGACGAGGTGGGTGATGCTGCGGCGGTAGTGGAGGTGGAGGTGGAGGTGGGCGAGGACGTCCGGATATCATCGTTGTCGTCGGCGTCCCCGCCGGTTTTGTCATCATCATGTTCATGTTTTGCCAGCGCACACGACACTGCTACGGGGATGAGGGTGAGGGCTGGTACGCGCATGGCTATGGCTGCTGCGTGATTCGCCAAGCCGAGTCAGTCACAGAAGGCCCTGATAAGGAGGAATCGCAGATCGGGCCACCTACAATGTGGCTATATGCGTGGCGGTTGGTGAGGTGGGGGAGGAAACTGTGCCATGGAGCGGGGACCCAGCGTCATATACCGCTCGCATGCCATCTCGTCCCCACCGCCAGCCAGGACACGGAGCCACTGGTGAGATTCCGGCTTCTTTACCAACCTCGGGGCGATTGCTGCGCGCAGTCCAAGTCCTAGTCCTGTATCTCAGCACGGTCGTTGGACGTGGGAGAGCATCCCAAATCTCACCGAGCAAGTCGCATGCAGGTAACACTGAACCATGGCGCATCCTCCAATACCCTAAAATAGAGGAGATCCAGCGAGAGCTGCCAGAGCATCTGACGGGCAGGAGTTACCACACCCTTGGGATCGTCTTGCACGCAGGCTATTGCAGTGAGAGTCCGGACGACGCTGATGAGGCTATCAGCTCACGGCACATTGTCTTCTGCTGAAAATAAATCATCAACGAGGTCGAGGGAGGCCGTAGGCCCTTCTCAGGAGGAACTCACCGTGGAAGAGGTGTCTCTGGCGATTCAGCTCACGTTGAATGGTGTGCGACTACGGCACAAAGTGGACCCGAACGGAACATGCAGTGCCGAAAGCCATGTGCACGGCGCTGGTAGAGACGTGGTGGGAGTGAGCGGTGGCTGGCGGCGAGTACGAATTGCTCAGGTCGAGTAGGAAGGATGACGTCATCCACCGACGACCCGCAAATCTGCTCGGAAAAGCCCGAGGCCTCCGGTCTGTTCAAGTCCGCAGAGGCGTCGTCGTTCGCAGGAAACACGGTACAGTGAGCAATACATCTCCGGTGACTAAAGCTCCAAACTTTCAAGACGCCGAGCTCAGCGTTCATGCAAGAGCGACATGCTTGACGTCCACCGTCGATACAGCCTTAACCTTCTCAATGACTGCCTGGACATCCGACCGGGTCTTGACCAACATCCAATGGGCCTATCACGCAAACAGATCCGACAGGTGGGTTAGCGCCTCGACGCAAAAAAGTAAAAAGTTGGAAACCCGGCCCAGGCCCGGCCCACTCACATCAACACTAATCCACCCAATGGGCATGCAAAGCATATCGTCCTTCTCCACCAACGGGCCCCACGCCGCAGAGACGGCGCCCGACTCCGGGAGCGAGGCATTGACCAGCTGCGCGAGCTCCTCCAGGAGGCCCTCGAGTGTGTCCTTGGACTCGCCCTTGTGCAGCGTCACCATCTCGGTGACGGGCGCCTGCAGGGCATTATACGGCTCGCTAGTGAACGCACACTGGAACACAGAGATCGCCTGCAGGTCGAGAATGGCCTCGAGTGCGTTGCCGACCTTCGGGTACTTGACGGGGTCGTTCATGAGCGCGTTGTGGTCGTCCAGCGAGCGCCACACTGCGCGTGTGTCAGGCCCGGGATCATGGATGTCCCTTCCTTGGGAAATCTGCAAATGCTCAGCGCTCACCTACGACGATATATGCAGAGGTTTTGTCTTCACGCTGAAGACCGAGGGTTGCGCTGGAGAGGGAAGGCGTCATATGAAGTCAGGGATGCGAGGGGTGCAGGCCGGGAAGCTCGCTGTCAGGACGAACCTCACCATGCCCCCGCAAGACTTCATGATCTCCAAGAGAGGCTCTGTGAGAGCCGTGTCGCGAGGGTTCGCGCGGAAGGCCTCGGTGGCCGGCGCAACGACAAATTCAACAGTAGGGAGGGTCATTTCCTGCGTTGCGATGTAGTGCACGACAGTCAGGGTTGAGTGGATGAAAGGATGGCAGCTATATGAGGCTGTTGCGGCATGTATCAGGAGCAAGAGTGGGACAGGTTGGTACGGTTGGTCAGCGAGAAGGGAGCGGCTTGAATTGATCGCCCCGTGGGTCCTCGAGGTTGTGACAGGTAAGTAGTACCAGCTCGAAGCTGGGATGCTGGGATGCTGCACTGCAACGCCTGGTCTTTTAAAGGGTATCCGAGCCCTGAGTACATGGTTGCTCGGTCAGCGCGGTGGTCGCATTAGCAAGCGCATTCGTAAGGGGTCAAGAGTGTAGGTTGTTAGTGTAGTAAGTGTATCAGATAGATAGATATATTGCATCCCCCCCCTTGGATGTTCGAGTTTGGAATACTAAAATATGTACCATTAATTTTATACTGGGACTCTAGAATCCCAGCCCCACCATTCCGACCGACGCGCAGCTCAAAGCAGACGAGACTCGGATCGGCAGCTCGGGACTGCGATGGAGTTGTTTCCGGATCAGGGTGCAGCTTCTCTCAACTTGATGCCCTTCTCCCAACACCCATTTCGGCGCCTCGTGCCAGAGGGCAGCGTTCAGGTGTGCTGAGATGTATAAGTATCCGTCGTTGTAAAGGAAGCTTAGAGACACGAGTCAGATGCAAAATCAGACAGTAAGACAACAAAAACAGCGCAACCAGGGGTGAGAGATGTACGACAAAGAACAGAGTTGCCAGAGAGTCTAACAAAACTGAGAAACTGGAGGGCAACAGCGGGCGGTGTTCCCACCATATGCATGAGCAATCCCGTCCTTGTTCCCACAGCTCCCACCTCGGCTACTTGTCCTTCCCTCACAAGGATGCACTTTGTCGAATACTCATTTTTAATTCAAAGCATCGACATGACACTGCTCCGTGGATGCTTGGTAATTGAATGGTCAGCCCACGCATTGAGGAAGGCTTACTTAGTCTCTACCAATTCCTTCTATTCGTAAGCACCAGTGGTCCGTAAGTGAGGCGATTGGTAAGAGTCCTACTGGCTGGCCTGCAACTGATCCTTATATGAGGAAGGGATGAGAGTCATTGCAGTCAGACTGATCTCGGCCAGGATAACGACAGCACCTATTCACGTCCAGGCAGACAATGCGCATCCCTTTCACGAACGGGACCTAACCAGCAATTCCCGCCACGCATGCCCTATGATAGTTCCCTACAACCACAGCAAACATCGGCGCATGCCAGATCGTCGCCACGCGGCAATGGAGAGGTCATGCGGGCATCCGGACGAGTTGACGCCTCCCATCGTACTCAGGCACATTTACTGTTGCAGTCTAAGGTCAAGGAGGGCGTCGTCGTCAGGGACATTGAGAGGCGGAGTGGATTCCACTAGCTGGAGCACCTCGTAAATGTACTCGGCCAGATCAGGGAGCAGGGCCACCGCATCAAGGGAAAGGTCGAACTGGCGCTCCATGTCCATCCGGTGCGCACTCGAGGCAGGATCGAGAGCCGTGGCCTCGCGCGCGAGGATGTGTATTGGAAACCCACCAGCGGCGTATCGTTTCTGGACATACTTCTCGGTGGCGCCATCCGACCCGGTGAAACTTTGTATTTCAGTTGAGATTTCTTAGGTTCAGACATTCCAGGAAAGGCAGCTGAAGTCTGAGGGGAAAAAAACATGGTTCAGAAATGAAACATTTCCTGTTCGCGTCCAGAGCCTGGGAGGGCAAAGGACTTGACTTTTGTCCAAATCGTGTCCTTCAATACACGTCCAAGCGAACCGCAGCGGAGTGTGGCGACGGGTTCGTAACTTACAGGTCCATATCTCTTTGGGTTCGGCTTTGTTTATAACAAGTCCGCAGAGACGTCGTCATCCGCAGAACATATCGTACGGTGAGCAATAAATCTCCGGCTACTGAGGTCTCACCCAATCTTCCAAGACGTCGAGATCAGCGTCACGCAAGAGCGACATGCTTGACGTCGACTGTCGCTATAGCCTTTATCTTCTCGATGACCGCCTGGGCGTCCGGCCGGGTCCTGACCAACGTCCAATGGGCCTACCATGCAAACAAATCCGACAGATGGGTTACCTCTACGCAAAAACAGCACGAGAACTAGCAGCCCAGGCCTATTCACCTCAACACTAGTCCACCCAATGGCCAGAAAAACAACGTCGTCCTTCTCCACCGTCCAGCGAGCGCCACGCTGCGCGCGAGAAGCCTTTCGTCAGGCCCAGGATGCCTCTTCTTTAGGGAACAAGCAAATGCACACCTACGGCGATATATGCAGAGGTCTTGTCTTCATGCTGGAGGCCGAGCGTCGCGCTGGAGGTGAAGGAGAGTATCACATGAGGTCAGCGACCAGAGACGTGCGAGCCTGCAAGATGGTTTGGAGGACGGACCTGATCATACCCTCGCAAGACTTCATGATCTCCAGGAGAGGCTCTGTGAGAGCGGTATCGCGAGGTTCCGCACGGAAGGCCTCGGTGGCTGGCGCAACGACGAATTCAACAATAGGGAGGGCCATTTCGTGCGATATAGTGCAACACAGTCAGGGACAAGTGGATGAAAGGGTGGCGGAGGCGGGTGGAGGGGCAATCGATGAGGGTCGCACAGCGTGTGGGTGGCTGCAGCTAGCCATAGCCATGATGCTGATCTTTATATAAGTAAGGGATGCTACTGTCCTTAGACCAGGTGTATATAGCCGCACCCGTACGGAGGAGAACCGGTCGTAGTTGTGCCGGCTTTGATGGACAGTGCCAACGGCAAATGCAGCAAAAGGAGTAGAGATCGAGCAATCATTGATCAAGGGGTCATCGACTTTCCTTGCAAGCCCTCCATAGTTCTCCCTGTCACTGTCAGTGCCTGTTCCTCAAGGACCGATACAGGGGCGTACCGGTCCATCACTCTACTCATAAAAAGGTAAGAGTTCATTAAACTAGGGAAACACAGTTGCCGTTGGTGTCTCGAGGGCCGTGCTGGTACTCCCTGGCACATGACCAGCGCAGTCCATCGGAACTTATAATAACCATTGTGGTGCCAGATTTTACGTATGAAAGACCAAAGACGCACTTACAACTATAAGAACTCACTCTACTTGGAGACGACGTGTTTTAGTATGCGGAGACATTGAACGGCGACTTCATGGACTTTCGCGGTCTCCTTAAGCGGCAATGAATGGTGGCCCATATCGTCAGCAGAGATGTGTGACAGGGCCAGCCATAGGCCAGATGAAAAAAAAACGCAATCGTGCGGTGATTTACGATTCCTGCCGTTCTCCACTACTCTGGTACGTGAGCCCAATACAGGATAGAGTCAGACGTAGCACTCACGGGCACTCGTCCTCATTCTGAAGATGATGCCTGGCCTTCGAAAAGGCTTCGCCTATAGCTTGTGAAGAAAGTGTGTCAAAAGGTGTGTTGGCGCTGCAGTGGAGCCTGGACGAAGGGGCAGTCTCGTGCTCGAGTCGTGCGAACAGGCGGTCTGGTGACCACTGACTATATAGACCTTCGTGGTGCTGGGAATCCCGAAAATGCCTACCATCCTTCTACGCCCACCTGTGAGTGCTTGAGAGGTTCATCGGTGAGTGAGATGTTGAGGATGATGGAGTTGAGGGATGAAACGCACTGGGCTCTGAAAACGATGAGTGTCATGCATCACGCTCGATAACATTCCGAGCGGCGGCTTAGAAACCCGTTAACTGATCTAAATTCCATTTTGTCCACCACGTTTGAAAAATTTACTAACAATTCCTCCTCCTTCCTTCCGCCTCAGACCCCTCCTCTCCCCACTCCCTGACCTCCGCCAATCTTGATGACGACGCCAGAGGTGCAAGATGCGACGGCACCGAACGACGAAGACGTCCAGGCGTTCTGCGACCTGCTTGACCAGATGAGAGTCAGCATGTCGTCTGCCAGAGACATCATAAGGTCTCTGCGAGAGAAGTACGTCCTGCCCATCTTCGTCTCTCAACTATTTCCTGACCCCGCTACGCGTCCCCCTTCATCCAGGCAGACCACCTCGTCCGAGCTCGACACCCGCGAGGGCATCTCCCTCCTCTCGCTCAAGCACCACCTCATGCTCTCCTACCTCCAGTCCCTCACCCTCCTCACCGCGCGCCGCGCCATCGGCGACTCGCTCGCGGACCGCTCCCCCCCGCAAGCCCCCTTCAGCGCGAAAGACCGTGCAGCCCGCGGTGACGGCGCCGGGGACCGCGTCGACGCGACGATCGAGGCGCGCGTCGTGCTCGAGAAGGTCAAGGTGCTCGAGGGCCGCATGAAGTACCAGATCGACAAGCTCGTGCGCATCGCTGAGGAAGGTGCCTCGGGCGCGAAGGACATCACGAACGGTACGCTCGTTTGTTTTCCTATTTCCCTACGCGTCTCGCTCTTTCAACTCTTCGTTCATTCCGCGCGCCCCGCTTTTCTCACATGGCGCACCCCACCCAGATCCCCTCGCGTTCCGCCCGAACCCGCAAGCCCTCATGGACGCTGCCTCGAGTTCCGACGGAGAGGGCGACGACGACGACGACGCCCCCGCCGGTGCGCGCAACGGGATCTACCGCCCGCCCAAGCTTGCACCCATGCCCTACACAGAGTCCAGCACCAAATCGAAAGACAAGTCCAAAGACAGGCGCGCTCCCATCCCCTCCGCACTCGCGCACCTCGCGCACCTCGACCCCTCGAAGCCCTACACCGAGTCGACGTCCGGCCTCGGTGGCGGGGCGACGTCGGCGCACGGCTCGGCAAGGGCGCGCGAGCTGCAGCGCATGACGGCCTTCGAGGAGGAGAACTTCACGCGCCTCGTGATGAAGAAGCGCGATGCGAAGAGACGGACGCTGGACGAGGCGGACATCGCGCTTGGCGGGACGGGCATGGCGTCGGGCAGTCGGCGGCGCGTGCCCGGTGTTGGGCTCGAGGACGAGTTTGGGGACATTATTAGGTCCGTGGGACGGAGCAGGCAGGGCGCCGTTGGGGATGGGTATGAGGAGCTCAGGCAGCGGGGCAAGAAGGAGAGCGTGCTTGCGCGGTCGAGGGCGAGGTCGCGCGACGATTCGTTCGACGACCTGGGTGGCGATGGACCGAGACAGAGGAAGCGCACACGGTTCGACAAGGAGGTCAAGGCGGCGAAGAAGAGGACGTCGTCGAAGGGTGGTCGCAAGTGACGCACTAGTTTACAAAATATTACTTCGCGTCTGCTCGTCATCCAAATGCCACAATCCCTCCATTTCGAGAAAATTGCCGATTCAGATTCATCTTGAGCTTGCATTTCGAAAACAACGCGACGATACAACCAATGCTACCGAATACATAAAGTGATCATTGCTACAATCCTTTCGCAGTCTTCTCTCGACTCGTACAGTCATAAACGTGGCCATCGTTACCTCATCCGCCAGTTTTGGTTGATGTTGGTGTTAGACCCGGTGCCAGGGAAGAACGGCGGCGTGGCCACTGCGTTGAGGGGGTACTGGCCGCTGCCCATTCCATTGAACCGTTGCTGGGGCATGAATCCACCACGCCCCATCGCTATGTGAGGGATCGTGGTTCCAGTCCCTGATGGCGGCGGGGGCGAAGACGTCTGCTGGGTGGTGCCTGGAGCTGCGGGTGGTTTGAAGTTCTGCAATCGAAAATTAGCGAGTCTGTTCCGGGCAGGAAATATCGTCAGTAATCTCACGTATTGGCGTCCTTCGCGGTAAAGCTCGTCCAGCTTGTTGTCGAACGTACCCTCCGACTCGAGCTGCAGGTGGACCTTGTACAGCTTCAGCGCCGAGAGCGAGTCCTCAATGGAGTCGTGCGTGTCCGTCTGGATGTTCTCCTTGAGGACGAACCAGGTCAGGAAACGCAATGACAGTCGCCGTTGACGGTTCTCGAGGTAGTACAAGTCGACGGTGTCGATCACCTGTTCCGGTGGCACGAAGATGTCTAGCACACAAGATCACGGAACGTGAGTCGATAATGTCCGACACATTCCGGCACAACGATCACGCACTGATAATCCGGAAATCCTTCGATAGGCCATGTCCTATGAAGATGCATCCACTGTCGACTAGTAAGCGGAGTTTCTTGTACACGACCTTGAGCGGCGTCAACGTCTGCCTAGACAGCGTCGGGTCCAAGTCCCCATCTGACGGGCATGCCATCCGTTAGCCACTCTATCCAAACATCTGAAAGTCTGCGCCAGAAACAACAGCTCACATTTGATCCCAGAGAACTCCGTCAGATAGTCCACGATGATCTCGCTCGTGTGTATGTAGTCGTCGATGAACGGCACCCCCTCCTTCGGCCCATTGCCTCGCAGTACAGACACACGGGCAAGGGAAAGCCGCGCTGGACGGATGACCTTCTTCGTGCCGTCGGAACGGTACTCCGTCTCTTCCTGCTGCATCGAGACGAACTCTGCATCGATGGCGATGAGCGTGCCGGGCCTGGGGAGCTCCTCAAACCTGAGGGGCTCGTGCTTGATGAGGCGATGGTCGCGATTTCTGCAGGACAAGCACCGTCAAAGTGGTCAAAACCCAGACGGATCTGGTGCAAACAAGGTGTCGGCGCACGCACATTGCAATGTTGGTATCTCGACACAGAATCGAGGGGTCCATCTTGTCCGGCAGCCCACTGAAGTCGAGGCGTTGACAGACGTCGACGCGCTCCAGGTAGAGGATGGCGGGCACCTAAACCGTGGTTCGCGTTAGCCTGGCAAGGCAGTGAAGTTCGTCGCGGGCGGGTTGTGGCCCACCTTCCAACCCGACGGGATGCTCAGCGCTTCACTCTCGGTAATGTTCTGCACCGCGAAGTCGTTGAAGATGAACCACGGCTCCGGGTCCGACTCCTCAGCCTCGGGCACTGAGACCGGCCCTGTATTCAGCATCATCCTTCTCGCAAAAAGGGATCGCACTGAGCTCACCTTTGACAATGGCCACCAAATGCGAGCGCGCATCCTTTGCGACGACCTGCGCGACCATCGCTCGGAGTTCGTAGGTAACTGCCTCGGGGTCGTCCATGCCCTCGATTTGGCCCCTCAGCTCGATCCGAGGCTGCAAGAACGTCTGCTTCCGCTGGTTCCGCCAGAACTTGTGCGTCTCCTCGCCGTGCACCGCCGCGTTCACTGCGAGCAGCGGCGGCAGGTCGCGCGACCGGATCGACCGCCGCGACTCAAACGTCGCGAACTGCTTGCACGTCTGGCACGTCGCCTTGTGCGTCGTCTGGCGCAGGAGCGAGTTGCGCACGATGGACGCAAAGTCCGTCTCCTGCGTGGGGTCGTTGGTCGGGACCTTGCGCACCGGGTAGGTCATGTCGACCAGGTGCGTCATGTTCTCCTTTTCGCGCACGGCATGGCACGAGGAGCAGACAATGATGTTCTTCGCGTCAATTCCGAGCAGTTGCGTGATCGGCGCTGGGGCAGGAGAGAGGAGGTTAGCCGAGCCAGCGTTCGGAAGGAGGCTCGGGTTGTGAGGGAATGAGTTGCCTTCCGAGCTGAGGTGGTCGATAAGGAAACGGTGGAAGAGCTGAATCATGTGGGCGTAGTTCAGCTCCGCGCTTTCTCGCCCGTAGTCCATGAGCTCAATGTTGTTGTTCACTACATACAAACGTCAGCGACACCCCAGCTCTCGCGGTGGGATAAACACTTACGCTGTGCAAGCACGCCGACGGTCTTGCAGAAGTTGCTGGACTGGCAGTTCGTGCCCCGCGCATCCTCAAGCATGCGTGTCACGAACCCAAGCTCACATAACAGACAGTGTTCGCGAGGGCAGTCCGTCGTGATGTGCGACTTGGCTAACCGCCGGATGGGCATCGTGTAATGCAGCGCTTGGACCAACGGATTCGTGTACGAGTTGAGGATGTGCGTCTCTAGACCGCTGAACGGCGTGCTGTTGTAGAAACCAAAATCGAAGTCCTCGACGCCGAATTTCGAGTATTCAATCTCGACTTTGCGATAGGCCTTTGGAATGACGTCGGGCTGAAGCTCGAAAGTGGGCGTAACTGGCTCTGACTATGTGCGTATGGTGAACATCATCCCTAGTCGGATCACCCAACGGGACTCACGTCGTTGTAGCGTGACTTGCCGCTCCTGAACCTCCCGTTCGGCTTCCGCGGTGCAGTTGCGACGACATTTCGCCTGCCCCTCAATTCCTTCGGCAGGGACGCGTAAGCAATCGTGTCATTGACTTTGATCGAGTTCATTATCTGTGGTGGGATCTTGGGCGGAGGCGGGAAGTACATGTTCGACGGCCCAAACTCGTTCGACCAGGATGAAAGCAGAAGATGCTGATAGTGTGGCAGCCCGACGGTATTCAACGGGCTGTGTGGATTTTCAGTTAGAGATAAACGTCGCTTACGCAACATACGTACGTTGTGTCTGTCCAAATAATTTCCGGGAGTGGTTCAGGGCTATCAGGCCAATCGATAGGCTTTCCTTCAAAGCCGTTCAACGGCAACATCGCTTCCTCGTCCGCGGCGGAGAGCAGATGAATGGCACCGTCCGAATCCCCAAAAGCCATGTATGCCGCGGTGGGAGACACCGCAACGGAACTAATGAACGAAGGCGCATCTAGTTGGTAGAACTCGTTGGCATTCGGGTTCGTGGTGTCGACGATCTGAACCAAGCCTTGGTTGGAAGTGATCGCAAGGGTCGAAGGGCGATTTGAGAACCGCGTAATGAATGAAGGACCAGCAGAGAACGGGATGGGAGGGAGTGCCTTGAGGTTACGCAAGTCATAGACCTTGACGAGCGGGTCAGGAAATGGCCGCCCTTGACTGCCGAGTGTAAGTGTGCTGGTCGAGTGGCTCAGGCAGAGGGATCGATCCTCACCGAATACCAAGTCCGATCGTATACAGGAGAGTCGACGTTGCCTCAATGCCCTGGATGCCACTGAGGTGCGCCTTGACGGCGTTCGAGCCATAGGAACGGGCGGTCACATCTCGCGGATCATGCAGTCGGATCCAACCATCTGCATCTCCAGAAACAAAGTAGGACTGGGAGGCGGTGAAGTGAAGGTGCGTGAGGATAGAAGGCATGGAGGACCTTCGAACGACCGACCCGGTCTGAGTGTTGAGAAGGATCAATTCCGAAGTGGCCGTCGAAACCGCAACGGTAGGTGCGTTCGACGCCTTATTCGAGAAGGTGGTTACGTGCCCACCCGCCCTGACGCTAGCTCTAGTTGCGCGATATACACAGGAGCAAAATGAATGTCTTACTTGAAGTACCAGCTGTTAATGCCTCCCTTGCCCCATGCGCCAATGCCTTCGCTCGCGACTCCGGAGGCGATGACATTCGAGTCCGTCGCAAGGACCTTCTTTACCGCGAGGTGCCCCCCTACGGGGTAGTGGACCCCCCTGAGCCCTTGAGGGGTGTAGTTTGCGCATACATAACCAGAGTTTGTGCCAGACCAAAGAATGTCGGAAACAGGATCAAAGGAGAGTGCAGTGATCGGTTGTGGCAAGATATCCCTCTGATAGACAAGCGAGGGGATTTGGTGGTAGGTCGCCGACATTCAACCAAGCATGCACGACAAGCGACGACCGTTGACGAGAGAAAGAGAGGCCGTCTGCAGGCTGTTGAGCCCTGCTGAGGTCGTCCAAGATCAAGCCGCCGCCCGCGTGCCACTCGTCCCGCTCATGTGCCAGTGGGCGTCAGTGTCCTGTCTTTACATGGACTGTCATTGAACAGCGTCAACTTCAAGCTTCACCGCGAGCCAGGATGACCAAGTGTGTACGTGCCTTTCCTCTTTCTACGAGTTGATGGTCGAATTTTGACTTGGCCTCACAAGTCTAGGCTCTGTTTTGTGTCAAGGGACACTCAGGCTCACCAGGAGCTCACGAGTCTCGCACTCCCTGTGCACTCCTCTACTGGAGAATTTTGAGTCGAACACGGGCTACTGACGGCCGTAATACCATACTACTCATAACGAGGAGAGTATGGACAAACCAGAAGACAAGTTCTCGAATGCGAGCCCAGCCTTGGTGCGACTAGTTCCTGTCAATGCACCACCCACTTTTGGTACTTTCGACATCGAAGGTTTTGGTTTTATTCGACTGACGATCGAGGTGCGCCTTGCTCATAGAGTACGGATGATCAACCACTGACCCCAGTCAAAGCATCAGCAGCATTCAGGCTGGGATTACTACCAAGGGATCTGAGCTTCAGGTCACTGGCACTTGGAGGGCTCCAAGGTCGTTAGGCGACGCAGTTGTCCGAGTGTGCCAAGTTTACCCGCTTGTGCTTTTGTCGATACTAGTTTGGCCTTGAGTCACCATGAAGATTATGAATACGAGGTCAGTCTAAGCCTCCACCTAATTGCCCAGAGTTGGTCATTGACCGGTCTCATTTCGATGAAATCATCTCCGAGGTCGCAGCGGCGGGCAACAACACTGGCTTAGAAATAGATCCTTGCCATGATGACAAGACACCTTCATTGATGGCTTGGACGCTGTTCCCACGCAGACCGCCGCTATCAGGAGTTTGGCTTCTTTATGGGGTAGTGAGCCACACCGTGTGGATATACCGGTTCCGCGCAGCTCTCAGCAGGCCCTGAAACCCCAGCTCCGCCGTATCCGAGCCGCCTCGAACCCCGATTTAGCTCAGCTCGTTCCCGCTGACGGGGAAGCTGTCCTCCTTTGTGATCAGCTCCCATTCTCACGTCGGAGTATCTAGGTTACAATGAGGAAAGGATTGTCGAGAGCACCACGAACGAGGACACGACCTTCGCGGTTCCTCTCTGTTACCCCCCGTCCTCACCCTGTGGACCGCGACTCGGGCTCTGGTTCTACAGCATGCCGATCACTGAGCTTGTCTTCGGCCCCGCACCAAAGCCCTTCCAAACCAGTCCTGTGGACTCCACGCTCGTGAGGCCGTCCTATGACCGTATCTTGAAGCAAGAGGGTGCAATCAAGTAAGTTACCTCTTCTACAGTGTTGCGTCCCCTCATACGGTCGGTCCTGACGGCGACGTCATTGCCATAGAGCGTACTACGGCGTGAAAAGTGAGGATAGCACCATCGCGTACGGCTTCTATGGTGCGTCGCTTCGACGCATTCATTCCCCCACTCCCCATTCTCACACAATCTATGTCCGCGCCCCAGTATGGGAGACGCTCGAGCAACACCAAAAGTTCATGAACAACAAGGCTGAGTACCAACCCATGCTCGACGCTATCACCGCCATGTTCGACCTGCCCCACATCACGATGGTCCACATAGAAACCACGATCGAGCCATACGCAGCCCTCGAAGCACCAATCCTCGAAGTGGCAACCTGCTCGCTGCATTCCGGAAGGACGATTGAGGAGCTGGAGTCGGCCTTGAGCCAACTCGTCGATCTAGCCAATGCAGACAAGTCGCCGATCTCCCCCGTGCTGGCCACCTCTGGACGAATCGTCGAGAACGACCATACGATGGTTTTTCTAATGGGGTGGCCAAGCGATCAGGTGAGCTTTGAAAATTCATATTGACGGTTAAAATGACTGACAGTCCGCGCCTTAGGCTCATGCCTTGTGGTTTGAAGCTACACCGAAAGCAGTCGAATGCTCTAACCAGCTTCACGAGATCGCAGACATCGATACCATTGATACCGTGCAGACGTTGTACTACTAAGTTCCCATGTATCAACAGAATGCATTCGAATACAGCTTGCCTTAGTATAATTATCTGTGAACATCGCATCCCCGATCCAGATGTGCACAAACGACGAAGGCCAAAGATCGTCGAGCCAGTCAAGGAGGGCAAAGAACCAAACCCAGGTATTATTTTGAAGTTCACGCGGGGGATAAGGTATCTATATGCTCGTACAAGCCACAAAATCCGTCCCTGGCGCTCAGCGCCCAGTCAATAATCGTCCATCGCACCACCATCGTCCGACGGCCTCAGTCCCTGCAAGCTCCGCATGACCTCCCTCAGCTCCGCCTCGACAAACTGCGACGCCTCTTTCGCCACGACCAGCTTCTTCTCCAGCTCGTCCGCAGTCATCGCACGCATCCCGTCCGTGCCCTCCTCCGCCACGAACCCGACCTGGTCGAACCGGCTCAGCGTGTTGCCGATGCGCGGCAGCACCCCGTGCGGGTCCCAGCCGCTGTCGTTGAACGCCAGCACGGCGCGCACTGCGGCGTTGTTAATGTCCCGGTGGAGCTCCTCGAGCTTCGACAGCTGGACCTCCATCCACCGCGCGCGGCGCTCGAGCGCGAGCGTCAGCGCCGCTACCTCGTCTTCCTTCCCCTGGCCATTCTGGTCGTCTCCGCTGTCATCGAGGAAGTCGTCGCCTTTAAGCATGTCGCGGAGGACGCCATCGAAAGAAGAGCTGTCGTCCCAAGTGGTGCGGGGAAGCAATCGGAGGAGGTCGGAGATGGTCTGCGTCAGTGTCTCGAGCAGTTGCTGGAAAGAAGACACCGCATTGTCGATGGAGCCGGAGGGCATGTTGTTCGCGAAAGAGCCGCCGCCGACGGAGAGCGCGGAAAGCGCGTGGACGAGCGGGCCGTACTCGAGAGGAACCTTCGAGGCAGGGTTGATCTTCGTCATGTCGAAGAACGGGTGCTTGGAGATCGCAAGCCAAGGGAACTGAGTGTGTAGCTCGTCGAGCATCTCCTTGACCGACATGGGCTGGATCGGTAGCACCCGATCGACCGAATGAGCGCGCGAGTTGTTGGAGCTGCTATCCTGGCCTCGACCGTCTGGCAGCTGAGGCGCATCTGAAGTGGCGGCGGAGGGCATAGGGGAGCCGGCGTCCACGCTGTGATCCTCCCTCGGGATCTTGATGGGCTTGGTGACGGGCTTGTTTTTCTTCGGCTTCCTTGCGAGGATGGGAGCCTGGACGACGCCGTCGGGAAGTAGAGCGGAAGCACCAGCAGCCTGCTTGGCAGCTTGTACTTTCCGCCCCGCCTTGTCTGGCGAGACAGCAGCAGTCGTGGAGGATGGGACAGGAACCTTCACCGCCTTGGACACAGCTTGCTTGTTGGCCTTCGCAGCTGCAGCTGCAACCTTCTGCGCTTCAGCCGCACGCTCCCTTTCCGCCTTCTCCACTGCCTCCTTCTCAGCCTTCTCTCTTGCCGCCTCCGCTCTTTCCTTAGCCGCCTTCGCCTTCTCAGCCTTTTCTTTTTCAGCCTTCTCCCTCGCTGCCTGCTCCTTTTCGGCGTTCTCCTTGGCGACACGCTCCTTCTCCGCAGCTTTCTTCTTGGACAACTTTTCCTTCTCTGCCGCGCGCACGGCCGCCTTTTCCTGAGCGATCTTGGCCCGTTTCGCAGCGCGCTCTGCAGCAGCGGCCTTCTTCACAGCCTTACGAGCAGCTTTTTCCTGCGCTGCAGTATTGAGCGTCTCGGTGGCAGCGACCGCAGAGTCAACGCTAGCCTGGGGCTTGTCGGAGGGAACAGGTTGCTCGGTGGCCGCCCCTAGCGCGGGGAAGTCCGAGGTAGACAGAGCGGGGGACTCTGGGGGAGCCGGGGAAGGGACCGTTGACACTGCACACCCGCCGCCGAGAAAGACATGGTGAAAGGAAGCAGGGTACGTAACAACAAAAGGAGATGATGGAGGGTAGACAAACACGAGGATGACATCAGAGCGTCATGAAAATTGCGAAGGGATCAGGGTCGAGGGGAATGAGGATGGACGGATCAAAAGGAGGTGGATGGGCATACCCAACAAGAGGAACAAGCGTATGGTCAGCGTCACGGGACTCCTACCGGGGGGCAGATGAAGCGAGCAGCGACGGGGAGAGTGAGAGAGGGGGAGGACAACCGGGCCGTCGAGACGGTTCAGATCAAGGCCGATGATACAGTTTCCGCACTGAAAGCACGGCAGCTCGGTACACTGACCTGGGACTCCCACCCCGCGAGACGACGGAAGATGGACTCACCATGTGCTGACCCGCCCTGCGAGACCTCCATGCTTGTCGACGGCCCGCTTCCATACCCGTGCTGGTGGTTCGCGAGCGCGGGACTTCCTACTATCTCGTCCGGAAAAGGCAAACCAGGCAGGGGTTCGAAGGCCATCGGGTTGGATCCAAACCCTTCGACGCCGGGTGGGGCAGGAAACCGACCATTCGGCATCGCCTGACTAAGACTTGGAGAAGCCAACCTCGCTGACATGATAGCTGGATCACTGAACGGCTGTCCTGGGCTGAACGGTGTCTGGTCTGTGTCATAGAAGAGGTGTGTGTCATAAAGACGAGAGAGAATTCGCTAAGTCAACAACAGATTACACATATCCAACTAAAGGAGCCCTACCCATCGGTCCGTTCCTCGACACGTTCGCTCGCTCGCGACTCGACATAATCAGATCCCTCAGCTGCTGCTCACTGACCCCGCCGTTGTCGTACGACTGGAAGCGGTTCAACTGCGGTAGCGGCTGCTGTTGGTTGTGGTTATGAGCATGACTGTGGTTGTGATTGAAGTGCGGTGGCGCTGCTTGCATATGCTGAGCCAACGGCGAACTCATCGCCGAGGTGCTCTGGTAATGATTCGCGAACTCGTGGTGCCGCGCAGGGAATGACCACGGCTGCGGCTGCGGCTGAGAGGCATGTCCAGAGAACTCCGCCGAGTTGTTGTGGAGTGCCAACTGCGATAGACTCTCCCCGTTGGTGAGAGGAGAGGATGCATGTAACGAAGACGACGCAGAACCGTGGCGCCCACGCGCGAAGCCGAACCTGGACACCTTCCGTTCTTCGTCCATGGGTGAGTACTTGCGCGTTGGGGCATCGTCTGAGCCGTCTCCAGCGAAAGGGTTGAAAGAACCAGTATAGCTAGAGCCTGTCGACTGGCGCTCCAGAGTACCCTTGCCAGTGAGCGGATCGAATACAGTACGCGAGTTTGGCGATGCGAAGGGAATTCCAGGTGGTGGCATCAAAGGACTGGTCGAGGCTTGACCACTCGGCCGCAATGTGGGAAACACGTCGAAGAAACTGCCGCTGAACGGTACGCTGGCGTCCGCGTCAAAATCAGGTAGAGTAAGCGTGTCTTCCTGCACGTCTCCAGCAAGCTTGGGATCCAAGTTGAAGCTGAACCCTCCGAACTCGGTGTCGTTATTGAGCGATTGAAGCATGCGGTCGAAATCGGGAAATGGACTCTGGACGACGGCGGCGACATTGCCCTCCCGGCGGGCACGGAGATCTTCCATAAGAGCCTGCGCTTGCGAGGACATCTGGTATGATGATTGGGATTGTTGCATGGGAATCTGGGGCGACGCCGCTTCGGAGGCGGCACGGGATGGAGGGGGTGGGAGACCCGGCGGCGTAGCAAGACCAGGCGGTACGACAGGCCCAAGGCCCGGGGGGACTGCTGGAAGACCGGGGGGCGCGGACGGGATATCTCTGGATGGAGATGGGACGGGCGACCGAAGAGACACGACATCGGGGACCCCAGAACCAGTGTCCGACCCGATGCCAAGAGAAGACGTCGGAGACCGTGGTGGAGGAGGCGGTGGTTGGGCGGCGACTATCTCCTTGACCTTTGCTATCTTCGCAGTTGCTGGAGTGAGGGGACGATTGGGAAGAGTTGAAGGAGTTGCAGGCCGAGATGAAGATGCCTGCGAAGCTGCTTTTGCGGCGCTCTTCTTTCGAACCTCCACAATTGCAGGCGCAGGAGTTGTTGTCGAGCCAGACCGTTGTTGTCTTGCAGGCATCCCTGTACGACGGGCGCCGCGTGAAGCCTGACTGATGGCATTGGTATTATTGTGCAGCGCAGTGCTGGCGAGCGAGACATTGCTCTTGTTGGCCCAGGATGCCGCGCGCGGAAGACCTACAACAAGCCGTCAATTACTTGCATGGGAATTTCAGCGCACATGCTTACCTTCAGCCTCGTCTCCCTTCTTAATTGTCGTCGTACGGCGAGTCTCAGTGTCCTTCATTGTGTGTTTCAACGTAGTGAGATCCTCCTTCGTGAAACAATCCTTCTCGTCACCCCATTCGTGCAAGTTCATGCAGCTGTGGTCGGGGCAGGTAACCCCGCGCAAGAACGCCATGCAATACTTCGTCGTCCCATGGCTCGCCCGCATGATCTCCCCTCCTCCGCCTGGCGACGGTGCACCGTCGACAGCCGCAATAGCGCGGGCTGCATCCTCTCGCCGGTGGTATGTAATATACAAGCCCACCACAGGCGCGCGTCCTCCGGGCGGGGTGCGTTTGTTCATCACGATCTTCGAGATCTTCCCATACTGTCCGAAGTACTCGTTCGAACGCAGTGTAGGTAGGAGCTGAGCGAGAGTCAGGGCGATCGCACGAAGCGATGGGAGCAAACAAAGGGGGCGTACCTCTTCCTTAGCGAACCGCGGTCCAAGCCCAACGACATATACTACATTGCGTTGTACGACGCGTACGTTCGCGAGCTGACGGCGTCCAAGAGCATCGAGCTCCTTTCTTTCGCGCTCCCGTTGCTTCTTCTGCTGTGTCAAGCGCTTGTGACTAACGACAAACGTTTTAGGTCAATATTCATTCCGCATATTGAGCGCGAACAGCAAGTCGCGTGGCGAACAATAATTTGAGCGACTGCGGGCGGGTAAAGAAAACCCAGTAGCCTCGAACTCCACACGAGGCCGCATATAGTCGACCATGCTCTGGGCGGTCAGCGCCTCAGACAGACAAAGAACACGAAGTCGACCGACGTTGCCAGCGGGGTCGGTGATCATATCGACCGAGTAACGCCTAGGGTCGTGACGGTTACACGACAATGCCTCTACTATGGACAGAGGCTGGCATGCAAGAGAGCACGGGCGCCGTAATTGAGCGCGACTGCGCACGGTCAAAGAAGGCCTCACCAGAGACATGGCGATGACAATGCATCGAAAGCACAACATACAATGCATAACAAAGATACCAACGGAGAGATGGGAGACTCACTCTTCAGGATTGATCGGCTTGAACTGCACGGCCTCATCAGTGTACTCCCTCCGGCATGCAGGGCAACGGCTGTTGAGGTTCTCCTTGATGTGGTGCCAGCAGAACTGGCAGACCTGCAGAGAATCGCTCGTGAGGCGGCAGGGCAACTGAGTGCGACCGAGATTCGCACCTGGTAACCGCAAGGGCACGGCTTGAAATTGAGATCGGATATATCCATCTCCTCAAGACAAAGCGGACACTCTGCGTCCTCCTGCGGACATTGCGGGAAAATGAGATACGTCTACGTCGAGAAAAATTGCGTTCGAGGGATTACGCACCGCCTCGTCGTCGCTCCAGTAAGCATCTTGCACTCCTGCGAGGACGTGCGACTTGGACTGTGGAAGGGCATGGGTGGCGTGCATGGCCGGAGCGGGGAGGGGTGAGTTGGTATGAATCCTGGTAGCCATTTGAGAGGCACGTTGGATGACGTTGGAGGGGCGATTGAGAGGGATGAGGGCGACGAAGGAAACGCAGAGCTAATGCAGAGTTTCAGGGAGAGTAGTAAACGCGACAAATGAGGCGCTTGCCGAGTTTTGCTGTGGCACAAACAACACGACCAAATACCCGACTCTGCGTAGACGCCCATTATCCCATCTCTGCACAGCTCCTCGTCGTGGCGGCTCGTGGTCAGATTGCCTCCTGTACACCGTTTTGTGGTTCATATCATGGCATCTCGAACAGCCCTGTCGTTTTTGTGATAGAGCGCAGAGGTCCGCTCTCTGCACTAAGGCTTAGGAAGATCTCGGATGTGCACTGCAGCAGGAGGCTAATGAACTGCATCATCCAATTCTCTCAAGCCAGTCTCAGCAAGAACGGCGATTACTGCCGATCGTCACAACACGCCCTGTAACACATAAACAGACTTTATCAATCGGCCTCCTACCGAAAGACCTTCACGCTAGGTGGAATGACACGTCGCCCCGGCACACTCGCATAGAACCCGCAATTAAAGACGGCGGTATGGACCGAGGGCCATGCTGGGGCTATGAACGCTCACATCCACAATTTCTATGACCCGCCCTTTGCGCCTTGACGACCAGTGTGGATTGTGGCGGCTCGCACGACATGAATCTCAGTTGAGATGATTAAGTGGTTGTGCCGCCCTGCGGTCTTTGACGGTTCGTCACTGTCGCTGTGGATGGGGCGTTTCCCATAGGGCGAGAGCAAGAATAGGTCCGGTGAATTGTGATAAACAGCAAGGAAAATGAAGCCGATACTGGTACAGATGGTTATGGTTTCTCCTCGATCTTCCGGATCACCAGTCATCGTCGTCGAATGCATCCTTCCGACGCTGAAACTGTAAGACGTGAGGGGGCAGATTTAGCGGATCGGGAGAGACGAACCACAATAGAGCCCTTGGATGGTGTAGCCTTGGATTGAGCACCATCGAGCTATAAGACAGATGAGGACTTCAAAAACGACGATATGACAACCACGCACCTGATCGAGCAGTTCGATGAGTTGCTCTTCCGATACCCTTCCCCTCAACTGCCCGGTCTGAGCCATCCGCATCAGCAAGCCCTCAACCTGCCGTGCCCTATCCAAGCTCACAAGCGCAATACGCGCCACTACGCGAAGACGACACACTCAGCCGCATGTTCTAGTCGCGTTGTACAACGATCGGTGTACTCACATCGTTCTCGTGCAGCAGAGTCCAGAATGGTTGCAAGCAGATCCCTCCGCATCTGTTCCTCTGCTGCTTGCTTTCCGCTCTCGTCTTCTCCGCCTTGCGCACCTCCCTGCTGCTTCCTCGCCGCACGAATCGCCGCCAGCTCCTGATCCTCCATGTGATCCACCTCTCGTCAGGTCGTCAGGGAATTAACGAGTTGAGTCGAGTCAGACGAGCCCGACGTAGAGATGCAGATAAGCCAAGCGCAGACTCCCAGGCTCTGCAGTTACGCTGAATCAGACTGTCCGGGGACAACACGCGCGACGCCTTTGTGTGCAAAGATGCGACCGACGGCCAAGCAGCAAAGATCCAAAACGAGCGAAGGTGACTCGCCAAGGGAAAGCACTTGGTCCAAGACCGCCCTCGAACGCCTTCCATCACCGAGAAGCGCCCATAACGCCCCATGCCGCTGCCACTGCCTGCCCACAGCTGCCCACGCCTCCCAGCCCCAGCTGGGACAGAGTCAGGCTAAGTACCAATTCTTTGTCTCTCGCGAGCGCAGCACCCTGGGCTCATACAATCGACAAGCCTTAGCCTGAGCGCGCACGGAGGCTTCTGGGCAGCCTGAGAGCCCGTTAACTAACAGCTTCCTGCAGTCGCCTTTGCCATGTCCCCCGGCTTGTTCTCGCTCTTCAAGAAGCGTCACCGCCAGACGCAGGACGACATGGCCCTCAATACCTCCACCCGCCCACCCCCAGCCCAGAATTCCAAGACGTATGGCGGCGGCGGCGGACGCGTCTCGACGTCCCCCGACCCGAGCCATGTCGTAGACGCGTTCGGACGCCTCTCCCTCGGCAATGGCAGACAGGCGGACGACTCCTGCACAGGGAACGGGAATGGCAGGCGACCGCACGATGGACAAGGCCGTCGCCCGAGTGGCCAGTTCGTCGGGGGGTTCAACAAGAACCAGCCTCCCTACTACCCCAACCCGCACGCGATGCAGATCGACGGCTCCTCGTACTACGCCGCGAACAGCGCGCCCGCCTTTCCCGTACCCGCATTGCCCACCCCCCCCGGGGCGCCATCGATGCCCGTGCCCCAGACGTCCCGCACGATGCAGTACGCAATGACCGGGTCGGACGCTCCGCTCGGCGCGCCCCCGCTCCCGCCACCGCCGCCCCCTCGAAAGGATGGCACTGTTGCTGGGCACGGTCTGAAGCCCCCAGGGAGCGGGGATCGACCGCGCCCGCACTCGGACTCGGGGGCGTACCCGACCTCTGCTAACACGCTGCAAGTCCCGTCGACGCCGCAGCGCCGTCCCCAGCTGCAGCACATCCCCAACTCGGCCCCGGCCAAGCCGCGCCCGGCCGTCTCCCCCCTACAAACTCCATCAAGGCGCCGGCGGGCGTCGTCGAGCCCGCCATCACCGTCGGCCACGTCCTCGTCGGGGGGCAGCACGAGCGGGGGCGGGGGGAAGGGCGGGCTGAAGGTGCAGTGCAGCGGGACGACGAAGCAGGACAAACGGTGCACGCGGATGGTGCAGGTGTCGGTGCCGCTCGCGCGGCTGAACGCGGACGGGGACATCCCGCACTACTGCCACCAGCACCTCAAGGGCACGTTCGAGGACAAGAAGTTCTGGTCGCACAAGAAGCCGAGCGTCGAGGTCTTCTACGATGGTGCGTGTTTTCCCGCGTGTTTGAGATGGTTCAAGTTCTTCGCAGAGTCTGACTGGCCTTGACTTGCAGAATGGGTTCCGGAATACCTGCAAGATGATACCCGAGATTCGCTCAGGGAGCAGATGAGGTTGGACCCCTCCGCTGCAGATGAATATGGCTTTATCTACGCGTTTGAGATAGACGGTGAGTGCACTATGCATAAGTCCCCTCGTTTGCCGAAGGAGGAGCTGATACGTTCCCACAGACCCAACCGACCCCAACATGTTCCACATCAAAGTTGGACGTGCGGTCAAACTGACCAAGCGACTGCACGAGTGGGACAAGCAATGCCAGTCCAAGCAGACCCATCTACGCGGATTCTGGCCCTCCACTCCTGACGCCGACAAGGGGAACCTGGCGCGCGGCCGCGTCAAGGTCGGTGATCCTGGTCCGTACTGTCACCGCCTCGAGCGGTTGATCCACCTCGAGCTCGCGGACCTCGCTGTGAACGCGCCTTACATGGACGAGGACTATCCGGACGTGAAGGGTGGCAATGGAAGCGGGAATGGCCGAGCTGTGGTAAGGAAGGCCTGTCCTGACTGTACGTACTCCATTCCATTCTTCCGTCCGTGTCGCTACACTGCTGACACAGAGCGGGCATAGGCGGGGCTATGCACAAGGAGATATTCTCGTTCCCCCGCGCAAAGAAAGGCCCGTTCAAGGGAAGGGAGTGGGAGATGATCGTGAAGCCCGCCATCGAAAAATGGGGCCTGTTTGTTGAAACGTACTATGAGCCATTGCCAGTGCCCGCACCCTGAAATTGTCAAGACTGAGTCTGCTGTGAAATTGCTCTGGACTGTTATGGATGTTGTTATCACACTTCATACTTAGCTATGTATTAAATCAAGAAGGAGTCCTGTACGCTTATGGCTGATGTATTTTCTCGTCATGACTTAATCGATGTAGAGTCTTGTCGCCTTACAGTACAGGCTGTGACTCCAAGCTACTGAATATATGGAGCAGATTGTCGGGGATAGCTGGCAGTGCGGTGGCTGCAAAGTCCCAATGGCCGTTATTGTGATGCCTCCTTGCTATGTCCGTGCGCCCGGAAAGGGGTCTCACCTCCATACATTGAACCCCTTCGAGTCACTGCCTTCTGGACTTCTCGGGGATGAGCCAATTGTGCGAGGTTCGCGAAGTTCGCGGTTTGTTGCCGAACGGGCGCTTACCGAATGGAGAACAATAGGCCATGCACGTGACCGCGTCAGAACAATGAAGCGCATCGCAAAACGCGCCTCCTGCCTTTTGTCCCTCACCCGACGCCCACGACAAGTACAAAAACACGATGGGGGCGACTGCCGCTCCTCACCTGTTCTCTTTAGACCACCACAGTCCCTACCTTTCCCACAAGCTGGTCTCTGGATCTTCCCGCCTTCATCTTCACGACATTCTTGCCTCGCCCCAGCGGATTTAGTTCAACAGCTGCTACCACTTTTCATTTGGTGTCTCACATCACAACCATCGACATGCTCATGCTTGCGCCTCTCGTCGCTGTTGTCGCTCTCTTTGGTCTCGTCATCCCGGTCTCCCGTGGTGCTGAGCACCAAGTGACCGTCGGAGGAATCGGTGTCCTCAAGTACGATCCGGAGTTCGTTGTATGTACTCTATCATACGTTCCAAATAATATATGCGCTAAATCTGTCTGCAGAATGCAAACCCAGGAGACACTGTGCTCTTCACCTTCAAGCAGAAGAACCACACTGTCACACAGTCCTCCCTCAACTCTCCTTGCTCCCCGTTCGCCAACGGTTTCGATTCTGGCTTGTGAGTACCTCATAACGTTCGTTCGCCTCCGCTTTCTGACACACAATGCAGCGTCCCTGTTCCCGACAACCAGACCGATAACTTCGTGAGCGCCCAGTTCACCGTCCAGGACACGAACCCCATCTGGGTCTACTGCCGCCAAGCAAACCACTGCCAGCAGGGCATGGTCTTCGCCATCAACCCCGGAGACAAGTTCGACCAGTTCAAGAACACCGCAGTGGGGGCCTCCAACGTCACCACTTCCAGCTCCGTCAGCGTCGTCACCGTTACCGCGACCGTGACCGTCGGTGGCTCCGCCGAGACCACGACCTACACAACCGCTGCTTCCGCTACCGCCTCTGGAACGTCGACCTCCACTTCTACCGCCGCAGCGCACACCGTTACGGTTGGGGCCAACGGCGCGCTCGTGTTTGAGCCGAGTAACCTCACTGCGCAGGTCGGCGAGCAGATCACGTTCCAGTTCACGACCAAGAACCACACCGCGACCCAGAGCTCGTTCGCGGACCCCTGTGCGCCTCTCAGCCAGACGAGCACCATCGGTCAGGTTGGGTTCGACTCTGGATTGTATGTCTCTTTCAATACCTCCTCCCGTACGGACAATCTATTGACGACGCCTCCTAGCATGCCAGTGATGGCCAACGCAACTGACTTCCCCAGCTTCACGATCACTGTTAACGACGTGAGTACAGCGCCCGCCTCGCGCTAACGCATGTACAATGCTGACCTCTCTGTCCACCCACAGACTGCGCCGATCTGGGTTTACTGCAAGCAGACGAACCCCAAGAGCCACTGCGAGGCGGGTATGGTCTTCGCCGTGAACGCACCCACGACCGGCAACACCTTCTCCGCGTTCCTCCAGAACGCTGTGGGCAGCACTGGTTCCGCCTCAGGCAACTCTGCATCCGCTTCCAGCACGAACGCGGTGTCCGTCTCGACAGGCACCATGACGTCAATCCCGAAGCCCACGACCAACGCCGCAGCGTCGCCTCGGGGGACTAGTGCCCTCCTCGCGCTCTCCGCCGTCGCACTCGCACAGGCTCTCCTCTGAGAGGAGTGAATTCGAGCATGGACATGATGGACTTGGACATTGCGACGTCTGGGACGCCCGCACCTGATGATCACGCTCCGCCACGAATCGCCACGCGCGAGACGACCACATTGACTGTATTCGCATTCTCCCCCACTCACGCACGGGCTGACGGTCGGAACAGTGTAGCTATATCCTTATATTTCTTCGCGTTCTTTATGGGCTTCAGATGTATCTATATTCTCGGCTTGGGTACCTCCGCTGGACCCGCTCTAGCTGTAGCTCTTACCTCGGACACTGCGGTGCTAATGATTGTTTGGTTACTACGACTAGTACTTCCACAACGGAAGCCATGCAATCTACATTCTCACCTGACTGGGTTCAGAGTCCGACGTTTACGATGTGAACACAGTAAGCGCCGTCGGGTAAGTCAGCATTAAAAGGGATCAATAGGTCTCGACAACTGTTATGTACTCCGATACTTGTATCACTGCATTGATTTACAGGCCAAGGTCGGTAAATGTGGCTGTGCGGCATCCTTATTCCGTTCAGAACCACACCTGTATGGGAAGTAAGTATCTACCCCGATGCTGCATACGTCTTTTGAAGTATCCGCAGTGTTCCTCCCTGACTCCGGACTCCATCGCTTTCGAACTGTGCCCTTACACGATGCCTAAAACCAGCAAGAAGTCCCGAGCCCACAACAAGCCCAGGCTTGGGGCCTCCTCAGCCGAGGGCAAGCAACTCGCAAAGGCAGATGTCAACCCTCATTAGCCCTGTAAGGCCATAGAGCAGGCGGGGCCCTTCATGAGGCTCCCCGTGGACATATTCCTCGAAGTAACTCACCTAGATCTTCAGCGGTGCTCCTACACATGTACAGGGCATCTCAAGCGAGTCCTTGGTTGCAACACACTGCCATCCCCTCGACCTCTTGCACCTCTCGCGTTTCCAAGAAGCTCCGAGAGGTAGTTCTCACGAATCGGAACAGGAACGTATGGGTTTGCGCCCGGAACGGCCTTGATCCGCCCATGCCGGCGTGTCCGGACGGCCAGAGCGAGCCCAAATTCGGCATTTATGGTCTTCGAGCCCTTCTGCATGGTCAGTACCTCTCTAATAGGGGGGAATGTCTGAGGGTGCTGACGTGCGTGTTTTCTCACTAGCTTTGCGGCTCCCTGTCACTGTCACGGTATCTCGACCACGGGGCCCGCATTCAATTACGCAAGGAGTGTTGGGACACAAAGTACTCGGCTCCTTTCCGAGTCGATTGTCCCCCTTAGTCCGAGGCATCTGACGCACATTTATGCACAGTGTCAAGTAGGGCTACACTATCTCGACCTCGGAATCCGTAGGGACAGGTCGCTCAGGCGCGTGGTCTGCGAGCTCCTACCGGAAGCGGTGGCGGCTTCAGATGTACGTCTGCGTGCGCGATGCAGGATGTTTGTTTGTCGGCTGACGTCGAATTTATGCATTGTAACTTATGCGTGCCAGACTATCTCGTAGGTGGAAACGCGTTAGATCAAACACCGCCCCTCAAATTCTACCAACCGGAAGTCGTCATCCGGAGGAGACAACAGGGTCTTGGAGGAATACATTGAAGGCCGCAAGGCTCGCGCGTTGGAGAGGGTAAAGGTGCGTCATGCTGGATGCCTGCCTCACTTAACCTCATGCGTTTTTCCACTCTTCCCGTTCTGATACAGAGGCTTCAAAGTTCCATTCGGCACTGGTCAAGTGGGGCCAAGACCATGCTCGAGCGCAGAATGAAGCCTGCATCGCTCGTGCCATCGATAGGTTCGGCCGCGCCATCATGCATATCCGCCTCATGTTACAATCCCACGATACAATCCCACGAGTAGCGAATGCTATCGTGTTTGATGCTCCACGGCTGCGTATTGGGGGTCGAGCCACTGGCATTCGACTCTGACTCGGATGTGACTAATCTCGAATCCGTGTGGGAAGTATTGAATGGATGAAGTGCATGTAACAAACTAATATATTCCAAGTCAAACGAGGTGGGTATCACTGGCTGGAAATCCATGCCTAGAGGATGGAAGTGGTGGACTGCAGGGAAATGGGCGCTGACATCATGGTAACTTGCACTCAAGGTCCGCTGCCGTTCGTCGTCTAACGGTCCAATTTCGACCTGCCAGGCTTGACAATCTTGTACACCCGACGAATGTCAAATTCTAGCCACAAACTTCTTCTCGCTTGAGTCAGAGTGACCACGGAAGCTATAGGATGTGAGCCAGGTTGGCGACGTTGGGCTATGCTTTGACAGTTCGTTTGACAGCTGACGCGATGACTTGCAACTACCGATTTAAACCCTGCTTTCAAGGCTTGACGTAATATTTACCGGCTCTTCCTGCCTTAGTCTTGATCGGCTCAGACCACTTACCCCCCCCCTCTGACACCTCGGAATCTTCCGAGTCACATGCTGATTCCCAGCGTGTCTACGCGTCAACAGAGCCAAATAACGCGTTCCCGTTTCTCAACAACCGTGTCGCAGTTGCCCAGCGCTGGACTTCCCCACGTTGGGCACCATGCCTCCCCCCATCTCTCCACCCCGATTCCAGTTCACTTCTCAGGATGGCTATGACCTCATTAGAAGTACGCTTTGCTCTCAGCTTCCCTATAGCCCTCACGATTACCAACTGGAGGGTGTCGCTCAACTCCTCGATGGCAAAGATCTGGTCGCGGTTCTTGCCACTGGCTCTGGGAAAACTGGTTACTATCTCATTTATACTCTCATGCTACTGGAGCTTTCGAAAAATCCATCTCTGTGTCAGCCCCCTTACCGGTCAGTGCCGAAGAATCCTTGCCTGGTCGGCGTGTATCCCACGAATGGCCTTGAAGAGGAGCAGGTAAGCAGAGACCGAAACTCTCGCTTTGGGTGGTGTGTGGGATATTCACAGGCATACTTTAGGCAGTTGTGTTTCGCAGTGCTGGGCTGAGCACGATCGTGATCAATGCGGGAACATTGGTGGAGGGGAGGAAGAGGGGTGTGGATTTATGGGTCTTAGCACGCACGGATGCCACCGTGATCCTATTGTCACCGGAACAGTTGACATCCCCTCGATTTGAATCGCTGCTTCAAAACCCTGCCTTCCAATCTCGTGTGTGCGCTCTCGGAATTGACGAGGTACACCTGCTCTACTCGTGGGGACAAAGCTTCCGGCAGTCCTTTCGCCAGCTCGGTTTCATGCGTGCACCATCGGAAAACTAGAGAGAGCCCGGTATGCCAAGATAGAGCTGATTGGAATTTGCCAATAAGCCACCCATTAGAAGG